>QDEB01080752.1:0-19490 GCA_004193795.1 Asbolus verrucosus
ATCAAAAATCTACAATGAAATAATGTAGATGATACTTACTTAATTAGGAATCAATCATAATCAGTTGAAGGGGGTTTTCATATATCATATGAAAAATTGAAGTTCATTTATCGTTTGCTAAAATTTTCAAATTACCATGACTCCAAAAACATATTTCTGATATCTCAAAAAAAAAAAGTTATTTATATACAAAGGGAATAAAGTGCATCATTTCTACCCGCGGGTGAATTACACGAATCACCCGAGGGAGGTGTATACATACGATTCAGAGGTTCAGAGGTTCAGGTTTCAGAGGTACTTTTTAGTACAAAATTACAAAAAAAATTGCGAACATAATTCTTTATCCATATTTCAATTTTACTGTGGTTAATCGATTTATGGTCTAGTTTTGTGGAAAAAAAAAAACAAAGAATAGACTAAAAATATCCAAAGCCGTTTATTTGTTTTTTTATTTTGACACGTTCGTTATCTGTCAAAATTTTTTGTAAAAGACCGCTACTATCGCCATCTGGCTGAAAATGTTATTTTGGAGTAGGTTTGCCCTTTTTTTTCACCAATTTTGCTTTTTTTTTGTTACAACTTGCGTCGGCAGATGTTTACGCGAATGCTTTTTGATTTATAAGCTTAGACTGCATTCTGTTTCTTCTTTGAAAGATCAGAATTTGGTAACACCGTTTTTTCACAGCGAATTTTAGGTATAAGGTTACTGATATGATTAATTTTAATGTTTTAGCCTTACTTAATACTTAATAAAAAAATAATCACATAAATAAACTTCAGAAACTCTTGACAGATTTTATACCAAGTTCAAATATATTACCCGCGAGTTTCAAATTTAATTCTGTAGTTGGTAGCAGCGTTGCCAACCGTTGCGTTCACAAAATCGGGAGATGTCCAAACATTTCGAAATATTTGAATTTAAAAAATTGATTATAGATCGTGAATTTTATCGATAATTCACCTATGTTTTAAAAAGTAATTAAAAAAAAAAGTCCTCCATCTGAAATAAAGTTGCGCCTAAATTAATTTTGTAAACAGATACCCATCTAACCATATTTACAGATTGTGCTTATATTCATCTTCTACTAAAAAAAAAAGAACATTTTTGTTGTACATTATTTTATTGGGTATATCAATTACATTTAAAATATAAATTGCAAATTTCTGGGTTGTATACAAGAATAGAAATTACCAAAAATCGGTAAAATTGGCAGCACTGGGTCACAAAGCGCAACTGGTTGTCATGTCATTTAATTTGAAAAAGTTAAACAACTCGAATTCGAAAGTATGAGAAATCTAGAAGATTTTCCCGTTCCAAATGACGGCGAAATCACATTATGTGAAATAAACGGACGGATGCAGTGCATGAATTATGAATACGCCAACGTTTCGACCTTCACAACCTCCGTGAGTAAATTTGAGGTTAAAGTCTCAAAGTTTTTTTTTTCTCAATTTTAGACAGACAGACACCCAAAAATCCACATAACTCGCGACTTACTCCATCATACAACTTTAGGTGACGAAGGCAAAGCCTTATTTCTACCAACAGATGTGCCCTTTTTAAAACAACTCACTCAAGTGTACTCGGAGCATGGTTTCAAGGAAGTTCTTCACACGTCTTCTATGCATCACACGTTTATTATATCAAAAACCGCTTTGTTGTTATTGAGTATTTTCCGCTATTTCAGAAAAGCCCAGTTACTTTTAAACCCAAGTTTGGAGTATGAGGGAACATATTTAATTGATGAATTAAGTCAGACAAGAAACTGGACTAATAGTTCTATAAAATGTATAGCTTGGCATTTGCATAATTCACGTCTAGCAGTGGCAACGAGTGATGATAGCGTGAGAATTTACTGCAATGATAACAATTTTGTTCCTTTATTGAGATGTAAACAACAACAAAATATCACTTGTTTGGCATGGAGGCCCATGTCTCTTACAGAAATTGCAGTTGGACATGAAACTGGAATCATCATTTGGCATGTTGATTTCAATTCTTTGGTAATTAACAAATTAACATATAATTATAATGAAACATATAACTATTCCAGGTGTCCAGACCTTCTGTAAGCAACACTATTATGCTGCACAGAGTAGAACATCAGCCTATAATGAGTCTGGCATGGAGCCACAGAGGAAACATTCTAGCAAGTGCAGCAGCACACGATTCCAATATTCTTGTTTGGGATGTGGAATTAAACAGAACTAGTTTGTTGAAATGTTCGAGAGAAACTGGAAACATTCTTCTGAAGTGGTCTCCAGCTAAAGACAAGTTATTGAGTGTCTCAAATAGGATTGTTTTCAGGTTGAGTTAACCCTTCCTGTAATTATGTGTTATTAAAAGTATATTTTCAGAATATGGGACTGTCAGAATTGGGAAAATGACCGATGGACAGTTTTATCAGGTAGAGTGCAAGCAGCCTGTTGGTCAAATTGTGGGACAAATTTGTTATTTGCCACTAACACCGACCCAGTGATATATGGATTAACCATTAAAAGTGATCAGGTCTTTACCAGCACTGTTGACACTTCAATTAATCATGCTACACCGTTGTTTGATCTCACAAAACTTGATTTGGAAGGGATTGCAGTTGGTGGAATTGTGCAGTCCATGGAGACTGATCCGAAAGGAAATCATTTGGCTGTTTTCTTTAAAACTACCAACTGTGTTGCATTATTTAATGTTACAAGATTACCAATTCTTCAGTTAATACCAAGGTTTGGTTTTATTTATTATTTATTTCCTTTAACAATGATTTGAAACGTTTATTTGTAGCTCTTTGATTGTTGGTTTAGCAGCAGAAGTACCCAGCACGATAGGATTTCAGCAAAATTTCAAAGCTGGAGCTTGTCTGTCTATTGGGTGGTCAAGTGGCCGTCTGCAGCATTTTCCTATAATTTATACTGATTTAGCAAGCGATTTCAGCCCGCAATGAGCCTTAAGTAACTGAAGATGATACTAAAACTCTTAATTATGTAAGGTTTTTTGCTTCTGTTTATTCCATCATTGGATGACAAAGTTTTATGGATTAAGAAAAATATAAAATTTTAATTCAACTAAATGCCTCCTTATTGCCTTGCCCTTTTGTTACTTATATAAGATCCAGGATCACTTTGTCTCTTTTCTAGAAAAATAAATGTTGAGGACAAGAAGTCAAGTAAGAGATAATCATACTTATTTTGTTCTCTGCTGCATTTGAGGCCGAAACGAAAGTTCTCTGTAATTTTGTCTTTTTAATTTCACGGTATGTTTTTGCTACATCTTTGGATAATTCAGCAATCCGTAACATAAGGGGTGCTGGATAGCTGTATTGAATTGTTACAGTTTGTACACAAATTCTGATATTCAACTTTTACCTGCAGCCCATAAATTCAATGTTGGTGAAAGTCTTAGCTAAAGCTACAAGATAATCTTCAGGAAATTTGCCTTTGTGTACTTTCATGAATTCTTTCCGGAGCAACCAATGTTCTTCAGGATCTGTGTCATCACGATATTTTTCAATGTCCCAATCAGTCGGAAATGTTTGGGTCATTTCGTCGATAGTAATTAAATCTAAAGTATAATTTACAAGTAATTTTGTTTACTTATTTTAAAACGAAATTTGAGGTTATATTGTGTTAGGTAACAGCGTTGCCAATAGTTTACATAAAAGAAACTAAACTAAATATGTCATTATTTGTGCCAATTAACCTCAAAATCGTTGACATTGTTGACAAGTAGTAAAGTTTGTGATAAGGTCATTATTAGCACGTTTTAGCACGGTATTAGTGTCGTAAACAAGTAGCAATAAATAATGGAGTCAAGGATAGAGACGTCTGAATTGCAGCAGCTGGTGGGAAGTGACGTTGACGGTGAAAACGACGATAGTACAGCGCAGGATGATAACATCAACGAAGTCAAAGTTATCTCTCCAGTTCGAAGCAACAAAGTACATCCAGTAATGCTTACCAATTGTATAACTCCCTTAATCACCGAAAATTGCAGATGTCATCTTCCGGCAATACTAGCCACAGTTCAGTTTCAAAATTAGGCAATCGCTACAACCCGGGCGTGAATCCGACAAATTCAAGAGTGTCATTCGTAAACGAAAAACGCATAAATCGAGACACCAGCAAAACCATAACTGCCAGACCGAGGAACGCACATAAAGGTACGTTTCACATTTGCTTCTTTGCATTCACTTTGTTTTGATTTAATATAGTGCAATGATGAGACTTGGTTTTATTGAAACTGCAAACATTTGTTTGTTTATTTTGTTTTTGTTAATATTGTTTTATTTGATTTTTCTTTTTGCACGTGTGCATATCTAGACAATAACACAAATGTTCGACATCATTGTTTTATCTCCGAAGTGCCTGATGTGAGACATATGGAAAGGGCTCTTTTGGGCTTGTTGGCGGACTTTCATTCGGGTAAACTGAGAGCTTTCGGTAGTGGGTGCACCATGGAACAAATGACGAATATAAGGCAGCAGCAAGAAAAATTAGCCAAACTTCATTTTGATCTTGGCTCAGCGACGGTACCTTCTCTCAATGACGAAAACCTTCTGCGCTCGCAAAATACGATGAGTCAACTTATACAAAGACTGGAACAGTTGAGTGTGTCCATCGAAGGTCTTCACAGCAATACCAGCAAGTAGGATTAAGTGTAATAAAGACTGCGTTCATTCATCGTTATATGTTTATATTTAGTGTTAATTTGATATTCCACTTTGCTGTAATCAGACATGCATTTCGTTCTCTTTTTGTTTATATGTTGCAATATATGAAGCTAAATTAAGAAGTTTCTTTTGTCATTTCAAATTCGCTGATCCTTAACTATTATAACAATACTTTTAATATTAAACATTAAAATAGTATATAAATTATATGCCTTTCTATGTGATGTAAAAAAAATATGTTTACCATTATCAAAATTAAATGTATATTTTTATTATATCTAAGTGTTTGTGTATCTGAAAAGTTTAATCTATAAAGCTACATTAATATTATTACATTTATTTAAGAAGTGGACCCAGTTAGAGTTAATTTAATTAATTACTCAGATTTATGGGAATTTAAGTTAATTTATTTCAAATTTGGTGCATACAGAAGGAATTTGACAAAGTATAATTGATAATATATTTCAATTATATTGGTTATTTTAGCTATGTAAGTCAAGTTATGCTGCTCATATAAATTGTAGGGACCTATAGCCGGTTTTACGCGGTAAATTGATTAGTATGCAAAAGAGATTTAAGAAAATTTTGTAAGAAATAAAAAATAACAATAATGGCACAAATTTCAGATAGACCCTTGATGAACTCATTACAAAGGGTAGCTGTTGCACAATTTACAAAGTTAATGATAGATGGCGCTCTCCGAGCTGCTATTACACCACACCCCCTCTTCTAAAGAGTTAGGTTAAGTCTCTCGATTTAAACTGTTTGAAAAATCAGTGGCTGTGAAGGTTGTTGAAACAATTATTTGAAGAAATGTGATACCTTTAGTTTCCCCAGTTGATTTCAAAATGAGTGGCGAAGAGAGATTAGTGACTGAAGTCCCCAGCAGTTTAAAACAGCTCGCCAGGTTAGTAGTGAGAGGTTTTTACACCATAGAAGACGCTCTGATAGTGGATATGTTAGTGAGAAACCCCTGCATGAAAGAAGACGACATTTGCGAGCTCCTCAAATTCGAAAGAAAGATGCTCCGGGCCCGCATAGCGACTTTAAAGAACGACAAGTTCATCCAAGTGAGGCTACGGATGGAAACTGGAGCAGACAGCAAAGCGCAAAAAGTGAACTATTACTTCATCAACTACAAAACCTTCGTGAACGTCGTCAAATATAAACTAGATCTGATGCGAAAGCGCCTCGAAACGGAGGAGCGCGACGCCACGAGTCGGGCCAGTTTTAAGTGTCCTGGATGCCTGAAAACTTTCACTGATCTCGAAGCCGACCAATTATTCGACTACACAACCAGCGAATTCCGGTGCACCTACTGCAGGGAGGTGGTGGAAGAGGACATGTCTGCGCTTCCAAAAAAAGATTCCCGCCTTCTCCTAGCAAAATTCAACGAGCAGTTGGAACCCCTCTACATACTCCTGCGCGAAGTGGAAGGAATTAAATTAGCCCCAGAAGTGTTGGAACCCGAGCCTGTGGACATAAGCACCATTCGCGGAGTGGACAAAAAGTCAATGGTGCACCCTCAGGAGAATTGGTCGGGAGAAGCCACCAGGAACTCAGGGTTTATGGTTGAAGAGACCAGAGTCGACGTCACCATCGGGGATGAAAACAACACCAGCGCGACTAACGCGAGAAAAGAAGCGCCGATTTGGATGATGGAGTCTACAGTTATCACGAAAGATTCAGAATTAGATTCGGCGAAAACGGCAGACTCTGCCCTTGAAACCGCCGCTGAAGCTGCAAGTAACAATGGTAAAACTGATGATATCATGAGCGTGTTGTTGGCTCATGAAAAGAAACCCTCGAATCTGGCGGCTAATGCTCTCAAAGGCTTAAATAACGAATCTGACTCGAGTTCGGATGAAATGAATGAAGTCAAGGAGGAGGCTGGAGAAATGGACAATTCTGATAGCGACGAAGATGACGGAATTGTGCCCACGGTGAACGTTGGAAATGAGGTTTACAACATAACGGACATTAACGACGCTATCATAGCGCAAATGACTCAAGCTGAAAAGGAAATTTATGTTCAAGTGTTCCAAGATTACTATTCTCACATGAATTATTAAGTTTGTTCGTTTATTTTGTGTAATATACATACAAATGAGTACCTAATATATTTTTATAATGATACAAAAGTACTTTATTCTCCTACAAGCTAATTTATATTGGATACACTATTATTGTAAAAGCGTTTATACTGAATTGACTGTCTTCATTACGATGAAAACGTAAGACCTTGTATAAATAAATACTAAATGTAAAAGTTAAGATTTAATAAATACTGTTGGATTTTTCCATCCTACCATCTTAAATAAGTTGTTTCATTGCTGGGGTACTTATGTGGACTGGAATTTTGATAATTATTAGTTAATAAAATAAATGAGAAACACCCTTCACCTTGCAGAAACTATTGTGATATTTTGAGGATTAACCAAAGGCTGCAGCTTCTCTGTAAACCTCTTGTAATTCCTGTCAAGCTCCCTTTGATAGTCTCTTTGGTCCAGTCCAATAAGATTTTTATTTTTCTTTAAGGCATCAAAACATCTACAACAACAAACAGTCATCAAATTCAAAACTTGAACGGAAACTCACTTTTTAGAAAAGTCCTTAAAGCACAGCCTCAATTTGTTTTGGTGTTTCGTTAAAGCTTTACCATCACTTGGCAGAAACGTCAGGGCCATTTCCAAAGGCCCTTGATTAACGGTTGTGCCGATACAACCCTGTAAAACCATCTGCAGAATTTTCGGATCCGGAGGCTCCTGCTGCGTGGCGGCTGCCAATTCGTTGGTTTTCTTTTGGATGTCTTCGATAGCAACCTCGATCGGAGTCAGCGTGATTTGTACCCGGTTGACGACTTGAATGCGAGTTTTCACGTAGGGAAAATGCACCGCGGTGGTCAAAATGGTCTTCCGTTTGTACTGTTCGCGTAACTCTCCGTGCGCTTTTCCGGTCATGGTGAATGGGGTTGCGTATACGAAGCGTTCTGCAATTATGAGGATAAAAACTCTGTTTTATTAAAATACGAATTCTGAACTTACTGATGTTGAAATTTCTATCAAAATGCGTTTGGCGGTATCTCAGCTCGTATTGTTCAAAATAGGGCTCGACGTAAGTTATTTGAATGTAGGCTTTGTCGGGGTCCAAGGCCCCGATATCGACTATATTCGAGTCTTTTATTATTATCACATTTTCAGATCCAAATCGCTCTGCATAAAAATTCTGAAATAAGTGTGTTAATAAAGTCTACAAAAATAATCGGGCTATGTACTTCTAGGCGGCTAAAAATTTCAGGAAGTTTCGTGAGGGTTGGCTCTTTATAAATAAACTCTTCCCTGTCCAAGTCTCCGAATTTTGAACCGTAAAAACCGACCCTGAAGTAAGTTCCGAACATTCTTTTCCCTTGCAACTGATCAATCCTTGTATAGGCGTCATGCAATTTGCTAAAATTACGTTAACTTTTTCACTTCAAACATCTAATAAACACTGCTCGTAGTTGTTACGACCATCTAGCAAGCGGTGTCAAGCTTTTTAAACGATATTTTTCCTCATGACTGTCCAAGTACATGACTGTACTCATGGTTTCGTGGTTATGTCGAATCCTTCAAATTTTCAAAGAAAGATTTGTTTTCAAAAAATCACAGTTGTACAATAAAAGAAGCTTTAAGAAGCTATGACTTTCTTAGGATAGGACGAAACTTTATTTTGAACTTTCGTTTTCATTTTTTATCAAAAAAATCTACCGTTCAAATATCCGCATATTTTTAATTCATAAAAAAATAACCGATTTGGATCTCTGAATTAATTCCCTTTCGTCAGTTCAGTCATGCGCTGTCAATCATCAGTCACACCAATCGATACGAGATTGAAGAAATAAAATGTACAACCTAGCGGTGTAAAAGTCCCTGTAACAGCTACGAACAGTGTTTACGTGTTTACTCTGCTTACCCATGTATATTTGCTAGTTTTTTGAAATCCCTATTATTTTCCGCGATGGGAATCAGAACTCTGTAAATGTCGTTCATCGGTTCGTACATGGCGGCCACATGAAAGCTGCTAGCTGCTTGTTCCAGCAAACCAACTAAACCAGCCTCGGTGAAATGCGAGCCCAAACACCCTCCCTCTTTTTCCGGACTCAAAACGTCATCAGAAACGGCGCTTTCTTCCAAAACATTCGGACTCACTCTTTCCAAAGCCGCTGCTCCGGCGGGCAAATGCGGCAAAGACTCCGACATGACCAGATATTCGGCCACCAAAGCTGCTGAGTGCACCAAACACATTCCTGCCTCGCAATGATTGCTTCTTTCCATGTGCTTCTGCGCCATATTCTCAAGCCAAGTCAGCCGAAGGTCCGGGGAATTTTGATAACCCTTCGCGATACGGTACATCAAATCCAGAAGCATTTCGGGATCTTCTTGGAATTCTTTCATTTTCACGGTGTCCGATAATATCATGTGCAGGTTGAAGACTAAATCGCGGACTTGTTCCGGGAACGTCGTCTCCTGCAATTCAGTGTCTCTTTCTCCGTACTCGAGAATCGTTTTTAACGACCTACGCAACGACTCGTCGCTGAAAGAGGCAGAAGTGCCGACCAAACTGCTGAGAGACATTGTCACTTGCATTTTCACACGAGCGAAATTCTACAAAATATGTGGTAACAACTTCTCTGTTTTAGACTGTGACAACTCACGTTTCCGATTTGGAAAGTTTGTCTCATTAACAAATACAAAGAAGCTGCCGCTTGTGACCTCACGGAAGCAATCTGAGAGCCGCAATGTTTTAAAAGGAGCAAGCACAAATCAGCGCAATGTGTACTCTCTTCGTCAAAGAGGGCGCTGTGAAACTGTGAAATAGTAACGTTATTAACAATCGCAAAATTTTGGATGGTAAACCTACCTTAAAAACCAGACTCCGTTGCGAAGCAAACAAATGCGGTAAAATGGTCGTACTCTGATTTTTGCTCAAAGCATGCAACAGAACTGTTAGAGCCAACCCGACTAAATACTGCTGAGAATCCCACTGGGCCACTGTAGCTACACACCTCTCCAAAGTGTCTAAAATGATAAAAGAAGCTTCTGTTGCGAAATGCCCTTCCAAGTGGACGTCATTAAATAAATCTTCTTTGGGTCGATCCACCACATCGCTTATCGGTCTGTAGGCCATCTGTTCTTTCCTCCACCTCAATTTCGGCTCAGTCGAGCCCGAGGTTTGGACACCACCTTTCCTTCTTTGCATCATCTCTCTAGCCGAACCCTGCCCTAAGATCACATCTTCGAGAAGAGATAGACCATCCTGCGACACTTGTGCGTGCGCATAACCCGACGGAGGTGGCGCTCTCCTCCTAGGCCTGTACTCAAAACAACTGGTACAAGCGTCCAAAAGATGCAAAAGCGTAGCCAATCGCGACGATGTTAATTCTCCCAACCACTGCGACAGAGATTCGCGTTCGACATTCTTCAAAACCCACAAGACGCAAGTTAGAAGATTTCTCGTAACTTCGGCGCTGATTCCAGATTTTCGATTCTACAACAAATTTCGATTCGAACAGGATTCGGAATTCTGTCTCGTCGTTACCGATTGCAAGTTGTCGCAGCTAACCGGTGAGACTTTACCAGCGATGGCGAGGGCCACTGTCTGATTAATGTTGGTGGGTTCCTCTTCCGTCGGGTAACGATCGGTTTTATCAGACGCCCAGCGATGGAGGAGTGGCAACACGTCCATGGCTACGGAAAGAAGTGGCAGATAAAGAGCCGCCACTCTTCGTCGAGCCTCGGGAGAAGAATAGCGCGGATCGCTATCATGCCACGATAGCAACGACTTTATCGTATCAACAGCTTTTATGTGAAGGTTTGGTTTGCTGAAATGTTCAATTATTACAACTCAACTTGCATTCTCATCCATATCAAGGCAATTCTATATCAAAGAAGTAACACCTACTTACTTTATATCTAACAATATACTTGTGACGTCAGTGAGAACTATCCCAGTCAGATAATGATGCTGCCTGTACTCCGGCGACAACTCCGCGAAGGTGCTCGCCCTCTCCTGACTGGCAGGTGGCCCCGACAAGAACGAATTCTGACTGGTAGAACTGCTAACGCTCGGACTCGGCGACACCGAAGGCCCTGTCGGCATAAACGGCGAAGCGAACGGCAGATTCAAGGCCACGTAATGCTCATGACTGCACACGATCCTCGCGCATTCCAGCTTCAACTCGACCAAGACGGCGGCGTCCTGCATCGACATGATTTTCGCCTGCAACTGCTTGTTGTAATAGCGCAACGAATGGAAGACGAAGCCTCTGTCGCAAATCGACAACATGTCGAAGAAGAAGAAGGCCAAAGCGGCGTTCAGCATGTGCGCCCTTCTGATGTCGCTGGTCGAGTGCGAGATTATCTCCGCGGTGACAGCGTGCACCAAAGAACAAACGTCGTCGAGGAAGCGCTCCGAGAATCGCATTTTTCTCGGCGCCTCCAGGCTCCTAGCGTGGGCCAAGTGCTCGACCATGCTCTTGACGATCAACTCGAACAAAAACCAAGCGTTCTGCATCGCTAGATCTTTGATCCTTCCGCACGAAACCACCCACTGTAAGGCGACTTCGTGGTGGACTATCTTCTGACAGGTGTTGATGCTGGAGCTGATTTGGTCGTTGTTGGGAACTCTCATGCTCGCTGCTCTGTCTAAGCCTCTGGCTTGTTGTAAATGGGCGACTTCCAGATCCGGATTCGAATTGCTTCTGGTTAATGGAACGCCTTCCTCCCATTCGGGGGAGCTGTGGTTGCTCGATGACAATGGATGTGGGAGGTTGCACTGGTATTGTATGTAAGTCGCTAAGAGAGCGTTACGAGAATGTTGATCTACAGGCAATTCGATTTTCTACAAAACTAAAACTGTAAAAATCACATGATGAACATAACGAAAACCTCACAGAGATATTCTCTAAAAGCAAGCAAAGAGCCTCGAATGTGGTTTGACCGATGTTCAATGTATGACCAGAGATTCTTGGTGGTTGGACTAACAATTCCAATACACTATCGAAAATTAGCGGCAAATTTTTAACTATTGTCTCTGATTTAGCTCCTGACAAACCCAACATAGCGGCGCTGTTTAAGAAGAAAAATTAACCAAAGTAATGTCAGCATAGACCAGAATTACCGTAATTCATTTTCTAGTCCAGATTCCCCCAGTCTTGCAGGAATGACACCTGTATGGACATAATCGTAGGCTGAAAGAAACCTTTCCACAGCCGGATCATGAGTATGAACTGAAGAAACCGAATCCAAATGAACTGTAAAGAGCCCTTTATGATTATCCAGCCATTTAGTTCCAGGTAAGTACACATCTGGAGGGATATAGCTATAATTTTTTGGTGGTGTTTCCAGCATAACGGGTAAACAAAATTCGCCAGATATTAGTCTACCATCTCGAATCAGAGGGAGCCACTGGAATAAGTCGCAATAAACAAAAAAAATAATCAGAATTTGCACACACTTACTGTATAACCCACTGGTGAATCAACAGACGACTGTTCGACTTTCTTCTGACAAGAAATGTGGTAAAACGTAAACAACAAGTGATGATTATCAGAAAGCGCTGCGGGCAATTTCATCTTGATCTCGTCGTAAAAGAACGGATTTTTGCTGTGGTAAGTGACGACGGTGTACGCTTCGTTTGTCATTTCTGGACAACTGGACTTTCCGTAAATATTATACAGCGCTTGGTGCTCATTTTCCCCCGTCATCAATTGGACTTTCACGGCCAAATTCCTCGCTGAGCCGGCCCTGTTTGAAAAATTCAACTCCTTGGGGCTCACGAAGAGTAAATTTCGATAATTATAATGAGGCACGAGGAGTTCCTTCAAAGGAAACTCGAGCAGCTCTTTCAGTGGTCTCGCCTTGTCGTCCGGATACGGATACAGTTTGACCAGTTCCGTCGTCAAACAATTTTTATATTCGCCGCTGGAGGGCGATATCTCTAATTTAAGAGTAGCAGGAATGCATTTCAGTTTTTTCAATATCGTGGTTGGTTTTTTCAGTTCGTGAAGGCACTTGTATAGATCTTCATCGCGTAATTTCTCACCTTCCTGCTTGAAAAATGAGGAAACTGTTAAGGTTATCGGTCTGAAAGATTCTAGAGTTGTGGCTAAATGATCGGGTGACCATGACCGTCTTTTATCTGTTCTTCTCTCCAAAGACCCCCTACGAGTCAAGCTACCCATATCTGTCGCTCTTCTACGTAATTGCTCTAAGCTACTACTCCCCAGTTTTCGATCTTAAAAGATTATTTTTCTTTTCAAGAGTCAGATTTCTAAAATTAATACCTACCCAAACTATTTGTGTTTGAACCAGTACCAAATGAATCTCTGTCTGAATCCCTCTCTAGAGAATTACCTCCATTGATCACATTCATTAAATAAATTGCAGTCCAAGCAAACGCTTGTCTATATTTCCCTAAACGTTCACATACAGCTACAGCATTCGCTTTAAGTTTATCACGATTCTACAAAAATTTTATGACTTCTAGATAGACCTTTTGAAGCGAATAAATTACCCTTTCCTCCTTTACATATGGCTCTACACAATCACTCAGATCACCTTGCAGAACTTTTTCTAATCTTACTACAAGAAATAAGTCTGGTGATGGATTTGAAATGTTGAAAATACAGCCTCTAGCTAGTGTACTGGTGTCACTATAAGGCACGTGACCGCCTAGCATTCTTTTCAAACCTTCTGGATTTAAATCAAAATAAAACGTTTCTGACAATTTTTTGCGTTCTTTGGAATCATATAGTGCCATAGAAGCAAACAGAGGCTCAACTTCTAAGTCTAATCTAAACCAAACAATTTCTACATTCAGTAAATTTGGTAAATAGGAGCCTCACCGTTGCAAATGTCGCAAATACTCACGTTAGCTGGTGGCATTTGACGAGGATTCTGTGCCCCAGGTGTTCAGAAGGCGGAGACGCCGGCAACCTCTTCTCAATCGGCTCTCCTTCTTTATCACCATAGGTCGAGCATAGTGCAAATAAAGTGTCTTGCCGCTCTGTCTGACGGCGATTTTCATTCAACTGATCAAGAGCTTCCGGTGCGTTTTGCTCTAAAATTTCCGGTATAAGCGGATCCCCGGCAGAATGTCGCAAATCGAGGGAAGCCCACGAATTGCGCGGAGTTAAAGTGTCACCACATGACGACACCGAGACTAGAGATGCGATGCTTTGGCGGCTACTACTAGAAATTGATGTTAAATCGGATTCGCTGTTAGTTTCGAAATTGCTCGGTTGGAAATCTATTTCAAATTCCTGTTTGGGACTAGGTTGGAGACTTTTCGACAGGTTTGTTCTGCTCGAAACGCTACTGCTGAGATTGCGGTGGTTGTATCTAACAACTCTCCAGTTTGATGTGTAGCATTCGACACACGCCTGCACATGTGGCGGTAATGTCTCTCTGAAATTTTCATCGGTGAAAATTTAATTTTGTACTGTTATGAATCAGTTATACATTTTTTCTTCTGGCAGAATCGGCTGCAATGTGCGTATTGGCCTCTCAATCACGTCCACTTCAACATCTCCCTGAGGCACGTCCAGAATTGACCGTAAAGGATCTCGATCTATTAAAAGTTGATACTGGCTTAAAAATTCTTCAAAATCGAACGGCTCTGCGACATCGTTTGTCCAACTCTGCAATTAATGAGTAAATAAATGATTGTAAACATTAACACCGACCAACAGAAGAGGATGAAGGCGATATTACACCGCCTTTATGGCAGGCTACATTTCTACGGACATCCGCTGCGTGGTGTCTGCAAATTAACAAAACTAATTACTTTCAATACAACGAATTAAGACATTTATTTACTTACTTTGACAATTTTTGAGTGAACGCCCTCGCGTTCGAAGTCATTTTTATTTTGACACATCTGTCATCTGTCAAAATATTTTTGTAAGAGGGCGCTACTATCGCTATGTTATTATTTATTTACAACGCCAATCTGGCCGAAAATGTTGTTATTTTGGAGTAAGCTTGTTCCTTTTTTTCACTAATTTTGACAATATTTTTCTTCGTTATGATTTGCATCAACAGATGTTTACGTGAATGCTTTTTGGTTTATGAGTTTTCAAAGTTGGCTAAG
This sequence comes from Asbolus verrucosus, assembly GCA_004193795.1. Taxonomy (NCBI): domain Eukaryota; kingdom Metazoa; phylum Arthropoda; class Insecta; order Coleoptera; family Tenebrionidae; genus Asbolus; species Asbolus verrucosus. The sequence continues at coordinate 14,796 of QDEB01080752.1, forward strand.
GCTTGTGGGAGGCGGAAATTGACGATCCACGACCGATCGTGGTTCAGTGCGTCTTGGACACAATCGACCAGTGGAAGAATCTATTTTCGCCATTTCCTTTGCGTGTTTGTGCATCTTTTGTTGTGTTTATGTTTGTGATGTAATTTAACTTTGCCATGGAGGTTAAAATAGAGCCGAGCGTGTTTGATATAAATAAGATATGTAGGGCCTGCCTCACGGAAAAAGGTGAAATGAGGTCTGTGTTCTTGACCGATGAATCCACCGGACATGCTATGATACTTGCAGAAATGATTACTGGAATATCTTCTGTACAGGTTATCATGAATTTTCAATTTTTCTTTCGAAAAACTTTACTTTTCTATCTTGAACTCTGTTCGATCGACCACTCTGTGGCGTGTTTCTTAAGACGCAACAGGACAGTCAGTGCAAATTTTCCCAAATTAAATTCTGGCCAAAAACCGCTTTTTGACGTTTATGGATGCCAAATGTTTTCCTGACAGTTTTAATGTTTTTTTTTGCATAAGCGTGATAATTTAATTTAAATTTAAAATTTCAAAAAAAATCCATCAGAATTTTGCATTACACCGATTTCATACTATTTTTTTATAATTCAGTCGAAAATCGGATGATGCACATAAAAATTTCACCATCAAGAACTTTCACTTTATGTTTTTGCTATACAGGGTGCCTCACGAAATGGAAATTCAGGCTTACCTTGTTTCTTTGAAAAATTTACATAAAAAAAATCCATGTTTGTTTTGCCGAAATTATTACACTTTTTTCATTTGTTTTAAAACTGTTTTGAATCAAAATTAATGTTTTTCAGTTATTCTATTTTAATCACTTCTAAAAGTAAACGTTGTGATGTACTCGAAATTATGAAAAAACTCCCTCAACTTCCCTCAATATTAAGTGATATTTTAAATGATTATTAGTGAAACCATTCGCTATAATCCTAAAACAATTTTGAAATCATCAGCAAAGTAGTTTCAAGTCTTGATATATCTAGAATGTCTTACTTTATACAAAAATTCTTATTTTATTCAGGTGAAATAAGAAACTTTTATTATGTTTTATTTTCTCTATCGGTATCAAATTTTTGTAATATGGAACACAATTTGTTGAAAAACTTGAACTGTTTTTTTTTTAAACAATATCTCGATCATAAGCCAAAGAAATACATTCACAAATATTAAAAGAATAATAGCTAACTTTTTTCTTTTCTCGAACATTTGTATGTTCTGATAAAGCTTCATACAAAAATAATGATTATTTTAGATATCACTATTCGCTGTATTTAATATTTTATTGGACGATATTTTATCGTTTTACCAGTTTCAATTTTCGACGTACATTTTCTTCCAGATCGACAGTGGAGACGGTCTACCTTCATTAATTTGCCTCCAATGCGTCCACCAAATCAGCAGAGCCTATTCGTTCAAACAACTCTGTGAACAATCCGACAGCAATCTTCGCCAGTATTTAGGTCTGCCTCCCAGTGTCAAACAAAGAAAACAAGAAGAAGAACAGCATAACAATGACTTCACGACCACATTGCTGCTGGACAACTTCGGACTGGATTCGTCTTCCGGAGACAGCGACGACGACGACTACAAAATCGATTACAATTTACTACAAACCACCTTGAACGAAAACGTCAACGACGAAAAAGCCATCGCTCAGAGACAGCTTCTTAAAGCGGCGAAAGCGCAAAAAGGCAAACTCTCCAAGAAGAAGTTGCTCGCCAAGGCAGGAGGCAAGGCGGCCGGTAAATCACTAAAATTTAAGGCTTGCGCTTCAAAATTGATTTGTTTAGTTTTAGCGGCGAAAAAACTGAAAAGAAACACTAATCAGTGCAACGTGTGCAAGAAGCAGTTCATCAATATGAAGTCTTTCAGGAAGCATTTGAGGACCCACATAGAAGACCGTCCGTATAAATGTAAACTGTGCCCCAGGGGCTTCACCGAAGAGAATTATTTGAACAACCACATGCGCACTCACGTGCCTGAAGACCAGAAACCTCACGAGTGCAAAATCTGCAAAAAACGCTTCATCCACACGACCCTACTCAACAAGCACATGCTCAAGCACAGCGGGGAGAAACCTTTCGTTTGTAAAATATGCAATAAAGGGTGCTACGCCGAAAACAGTCTGCTGAAACACATGAAAATCCACGAGAAAAAAGAAGGCGACCCGGCTCTGCTCAAGCACATTTGCGACTACTGCAAGACGGAATTTCCCGACGCCACGAGTCTGTCGGTCCACATTAAACAGCACACCGGAGACAGACCATTCGTGTGCAATATCTGCGGCAAGTGCTTCCCTCAAAGATTTAACCTTGAATTGCACCTGAGAACGCACACTGGTGAGCGTCCCTTCCAGTGCGAGGTTTGCAAAAACGGCTACGTTTCGAAAGCCAGTTTGAAGATCCACATGCGCACACACACGAACGAGCGTCCGTTCGTTTGTGATTTTTGCGGGAAGGCTTTTCGCCAGTCTGGCGACCTGACGAGCCATAAACGGCTGCACGGCACCGAGAAACCGATAGAATGTCAAGTTTGCCAGAAGAGGTGAGTAACATCAGTCTCTGACATTTCAAATCGTACCAAGAGACTTCGTACAGTTTTTTAAGTTTTGTACGATTCGGGATCCGTCTAAAAGGTGCCTTTTCAGGTTCACAACCGTGATGAAACTCAAGTACCACATGAGGAATCACACTGGTGAGAGGCCGTACGTTTGCACGGTTTGCGGTCGAGGTTTCACCGTCAATACGATCCTGCTGCGGCACATGAGGGTCCATTCCGGCGAGCGACCGTACGTTTGCGTCACTTGCGGCAAAGCGTTTTCGCAGTCGAGCACTCTGAACACGCACATGAAGGTAAGCGTCGCGATCGTGCCGAGCGGTTTCTAAAACGTGTCCGCAGGTGCACGCGCCCTCGCCCAAATACAACAATCAAGAGAGTCAGCAGAGGATGCCCAAATTCCACAACACCAACGAGCAGAAGTTCCAGAATCAGCACCCGCCGCCCCAGCAGCCGCCCGATCACACGAATCGGATCATGCAGACGGACAATCGCATGATGCAGCCGGAGCCCCAGCGGATGATGCAGCAGGATAATACCCGCATGCTGTCGAACGACGGTTCCAGGATCCTCACCGACAATTCCCATTTGCTCACGACGGATAACAGAGGTTTGATCAATGACAACACGCGTTTGTTGACTAATGATGGTGCGAGGTTGCTGGTCAACATGACGGAACCGCCGAGGCTGTTGGTTCATGACAATTCGAGACTGGTGACGAATGATAATCGATTGTTGACCAACGATGGGAGGCTGCTGACGAATGTCAATGACAATTCGAGACTATTAACGAACGATAATGCGAGACATTTAGCGGTTATAGAAAGCTCTAGGATTTTAGCCGATAAGTATTTAGCCAATTATGATCCATATCATCGAGGACATCTGTAAAATGTACATAGAGTTGATAATCTGGTCAAAATTTACAGTTGCATATTATGTTGACGAAATAGATTCGATTTTTATTTCACTAATAGGAAGAATTCTTTTTTTGTTTTATTTAAATACGCTAGATTAAAACATTCCCATGAGCAAATGGAATATCGCAGGAACTGCTTCAAACTTTTGTTATAAGTTGGGTCCAATCAATGGAAGTCATAATCAAATTTTAAAATGTTATCAGTTTGAAACAAAAAACAAAATTCTGAACATGTTACATGAACTCATAGGTCACTGCAGACAGTTAGAGGGGGGAGCCGAGAAGGCCAAATCCCTATTTTAAACACAAGCAACTTATTTCAAGATGACGAAATATTTCTTGAACTATTTTAAAATGTATTATGTTCTGCCTGCATGTCTGCATTTTCAAAACAACATATGTACTTCCACATCACTTGTACTCTTTGGCAAAAACTCTGACTACGGGTCTGTTACTCCTGCACAAAATATAAACAGTAGAAGCTATTTACATTCAAACAAAGAATAAAAACATTTACAACTTTAATAACTTGTATTAATACAGTGTCGCTGTTGTTGCTCTAATTATTTCAGACGCACACATTATTCGTTATATTGAAGGTATTGGAAAACAATTTTCATATGACAGTACAATGCCCAAAAAAGTAAAGTAGTGTAATTTCACTAAACGACTCATTTATTATGAAATTATTACCAAAAGTCTCAGGTTAGTATCGATTTTTTTTTTGTTATTTTCTTGTCAAGTACAGATCTGGGATTCAAATTCGATAACATTTTTTAGAATGTCAAAAAATTACCTAAATTGCAGAAAAATTATTCCATTTACTGCATAGTTCTACTTATTACCAAAGTGGGGCCCGTTTCAATTCTAGCTAAGTGAGTCAAGTTGTCCTGCGTGTATAAATTATACGAACTCGCACCCGGTTTTACGCGATAAACTAATTTTGTCCTATTGAAACAAGGTTTATAAACTTATTTAATAGAAAATGATTTTAGAATTTGCCAAAATATGGTGTAGGCCTTCTAGTAATAGGCGACTCAAACATAACGAATTAATAAAAATAATAACAAACATTACCTTTGCTTTCAATAATAGCTTGGCTTTTTCTGAGCATTAAATAAATCAAATTGCCTAAAAACAAATTTTTAGTATTTTTTTAACTAATTCATTTATATCACTCATGTTTTTATTTAA
>QDEB01080775.1:0-10699 GCA_004193795.1 Asbolus verrucosus
TTTCGACCATAGGGTTCCTCTGGGTGGAAAACGAGCCATGCGAGGTGACCTTAAAGCTATCGAACCCTTTGGCCTTCGAGTTAAAAGTGTCGGACATGCGACTGTTAACATCCGGAGTCGTTTTCGAATCTCTCCCAGAAACCGTGATTTTACCTCCGTCTGGGGCACAGCCCACTGCCATAACTCTCCACGGCACCCCGCGAGAGAGCGAAGGTCAGCTGCAGCTCCAAGGTTACAGCACCCACACCCTCGGCGTTAAGTCCAACTGCAGATTAAGACACATGAACGGTTTCCAACCCCATTACGAAGTCGAAGTGGTCCCCTCCCTGCCACTGTTGGAAGTCAAGACTTCGTTGCCGCAGAGCGCGTCGTTTTCTTCGTTCCACGACTACGAAAACGTGGTGACTTCGGCCAGCGTCAGTCTGCACCACGGCGAAAGCGTCGAATGCACGGTCACGATCACCAACATCGGACACGTGGACGTGGAGATGCTGGAGGTGACGATGCAGACGGTCTTAGAGCCAGGTTTGCAAGAGCAGATGTTCACGTGGTCTCAGGAGAACCTCCTCAGCCAACTGCCGCTAAAACCCAGCTGTTCTGCCAGTCTGACGCTGTATTTGTACGCGGCTGGGAGCTTTCTGGTACCCGGTGGTACCGGAAACGAGTTCAGTAGCGGAGTTTTCAGCAGCAGCATATCGGGACCGGGGTCGCTGCCATCGCGATTGAATTCCCCGACAAGCAGCAGTTTCCACCGCAACATCAATTCGAGCTTTCGCTCTTCCAATTCGGGACATTCGAGTATGAGCGCCACATTGCAGATTCCTCAGCTTCCAATCAATCAGCAAGCGTCCTCGGTGATTGAAGGACAGTTGCAAATTCGGTATAGCGGAGGTCCTGGATTGCCAGCTTCTTATTGTCGGAGCTGTTCCGTCTTCCTTACCATGGAAACGGTTCCATCTTTGCACGTTACAAACTGGGACGTCCTTCCGGCAGAAACGTTGGTATTGAAACCGTCATTTTCTACTAATCTTTCGGTTTTATTTTTCCAGTAATACCCAATTCTATTTGGTTTTGGATGTGGCTAACTTAACGTCACAAGAAATGGAACTGCAGTACACCCCCACAAAGACAATGTTGATTGAAGGACATGAAAGTTGCCGCGTACCTGTACCCGTTAAAAGATGTCCTTTATCCAAGTTGGATGGATTGTTTGGAGAAGGCTTAGGCAACGGAGATTTGGATCGAATTTGTTCGGAGCACATCGCGAACCTCGTGGATTTGAGGTGGCACCTACTCGGCACCGACACCAGAGGCAAGGCTTCGTTGAAAGGCATCACGTTAACCAACGACATGCTGGATGAAGTGAGAATGTCGCCTCTGGCATGGGGTAGGTTAGGTATAGCCTCTCGCAGTTTTAGTACTAAAAATCAAACGGTTTTGTAGAAGTACTTATTAATAACGACATGGTGAGACCGCAAGAAGAGATCACATGCGAAGCTGGTGATTGCCTGCAGATGAAAATATTCGTGACGAACAGCTTGGACAAGACTCTGAGCCAGTTGACTCTGTCGGTTCAGTTTTACCAAGACTACGAAAACGGGACCGTCAATTATCGAATGGAAACGAGACTGGCTACCTCAGGAGCCACAAAGTAAGTACCGAAGTGACTTGAGTCGACTGATAGTAATGTGTTTTTGTAAAGGAGAATGATCGATTCGCTTCAACCCCAAGGCAAGGCGCAACACGAGTGCAATGTTATTTTTTTCACACCTGGGCAATACAAAATTGATATACAGTGTTCCGCTCCTGATAACGCTACCGCTATACCCTGCTTGCCCTCAACGGGACACATTTGGAGGTTTACACCTCCGGTTAACGTTTTCGTTAATTAATTTATGTTCGAATTATACATAAATATACTATTTAGAAGGGAATAAAAGCATATATTACATCTGTTTATAATAATTTAAACAGGTAAATATGGACACAACCTCATTTCTCCTATAAATACTACCCTATCAATAAATATTGGCCCTATATACAATGAGTAGGTTTATTTATACTTACATACATAAATATACTTTATCAACAAAAGTTACAATTTTTATAAACGGCCATAAAATTGAAAGTCTTCATAACGATGCGGAAAATAAAGGTCCTTCCGAGGTGTATGCGTTGGCTTGAAACTTTTGTAAAAAAACTTAATTTAAATGCATAAATATTACAGATGGAGGGATTAAGTTTCATGCCAGCTGATACATTTCGAAGGGCGTTCGAACGGGCAGTTGCTTTTTCTCTTTGCAATCTAAACACCGATGAAATGATTGATGAACTCTTAATGGCATCTTAAATAAATTAAAGAATCATCGATTCGGGGTCTTCTAAGAACTGACGCAACCACTGCAACCACTGCGCTCCTACAGCTCCGTCGACCACTCGGTGATCGCTGCTGAGAGTCACTGTTAAAAATTGTGCTTCTTTGAACCTGAAAGGAGTCAAATGTTATCGCTAGATGGTCGAAATAGAGTTTAAGTTACCCTTTTTCTGAATCATCCGCCACCAATCGCTTGACGGTTCTACCTATTGCTAGAATAGCACTTTGTGGTGGGTTAATGATGGCGCAGAAATTGTCGATGCCGAACATGCCCAAATTCGAGATGCTAACAGTGCCTCCTTGGAATTCTTGAGGTTGTAATTTGCCATCTCGCGCTTTGGTCGCCAGTGATTTCACAATTTTACTTATATCTATCACACCTTTACCATCAGCTCCGAATACTATTGGGGTTATCAAACCGCGATCTGTTGAAACGGCCACGCTTACATCAACAGAACTGTATCTGCAATTATTCGTAATGAAAATCAGTTGATTGTCGTAGTGTAGACTTACTGTCTTATAACACTGTCCATCCAAGCGGAATTAACTTCAGGAACTTTTTTACACGCTAGCGCCACCGCTTTGATTATGAAATCGTTAACGCTCAATTTAATACCATCCTTTTCGAATTTCTTGTTAAAACGACTCCTCAGTTTCAACAATTTATCGACATTGCATTCAACAGAAAGATAATAATGAGGAACATTCTGTTTTGATTGTAAAAGTCTTTTAGCTATAGTGCCTCGGATTCCAGAAACGGGAATATCGACATAGGGCGCTCCCGACGGTACATTCGCGGGTCCTGGCGCCGGAGCTTTCGGTGATGGTGCTGCTGGGGCATCTGCAGCCATTCCTTCTAAATCTGACGACGTTATCGAACCGAACAATCCAGTACCTTTCCCCTGCAACCGAATGTTACGTTGTTCCGCCAACCTCTTCGCCATGGGACTGACGTAAACTCGATCAGTCGCGGCCGTCGGGGGCGGGACCGCGGGAGCGGCGGGCACTGGGGGAGTGGGAACCGACGGCGGAGCGGGAGTGGGGGCGGCTGGAGCCGGTGCTGCGGGAGGGGGTGCTGCTGCTCCATCATCCTGCAAATTCCGGTTAATTTTCAAACAGTTGGAAACTCAGCGGTTACCTTGAAGTCTTTGAAAGCGGCGACGTCGGCCTCGTTTTCGACGATGACGCAAACTAGTTTCCCAATTGGCACATCTTTGCTGCCGGCAGGCACCAGGATTTTGGCGAGGAAGCCCTCTTCTGGGGTCTCGAAGCCCATAGTTGCCTTATCAGTCTCAATTTCAGCGAGCAAATCTCCCTCATTTAGGCGGTCACCTTCCTTCTTTTCCCAGCTGATTATCGTACCCAGTTCCATGGTGGGCGAGAGGGCAGGAAGTGTAACTTTCGTGTGTGGAGGGTAATCAGCATAGTGGCGCAGAATTGTCACTGAAGGGCCCTGCCATTGCAGCGACGCCCTGTTTTCTCTCAGGAGAAGTGATCTGCAATTTGCAAACGGGAGAAATTAGAAAAATTAGAAAGTGAGGTTATAAATTTGCCAACTTGATTTTAAAAATTGTCGTTATAAATAGCATACGATGGTTAGGTTAAATTGTTCAATTTAGGCAAAATGCGGCCCTCACCTGTGATTGTTTCTCCTTTTGGTGCATTCGACGGTAAAATTCCTAATAATGTTAGCCCTCAGGGTCTTTCTTACGGTACCCTTTACGAGCTCGCTTCGTACAACAATCGTTCGCAACATCTTAGACGGGAATAAATTAAAAACTTGATAAATTATCAATGATTTCCGAGTGTTCTCCTGAGAGTAGAGGGCGACTTACTTTAAGATCGTGTCGTCTAGGTCATTTAAAAGACTTTCACGTCTAAAAGTTGTGACTGTGACGTGCAATCACACGCTTTTGACAGAGCGTCGGCGTCGCTGATAACAAACAGTTTGGAACACAGCGCCCTCTGGAATTTTGACAGCTGTCAAATCTGATTGACAGTAACCTAACCTATTATCATTGTTATTAAAAAACACCCATAAAGTGCTATCAAATATCAGTGTGTGCAAAATATGGCTGACATTAAATTAAATATGCGAGAACTCGAGGCCACAGCGAAAGCATCAGCGACGGCTCATGTCATCAACATGTTCCAACGACCGGGTCAGCTGGAAAAAGTCGACCAATATAAGCGTCGATTGACCAGGAAAAAGAACTCCGTGGAGGCGCTGCTGAAGTCCGCAATGCAGCAACAGCTGGACGGGGTGCGAACTGGGCTCAATCAACTCCACTGCTGCCTAGAAGACGCCAAAGAAATCGACGCCAGCGTCAAGAAGATGTTCGGTTTGTTCTCAGAAGTTCCCGATTTGTGTAACAGATTGAACCAGGTGCGTGACGAAAACATGCGTCATTCCCAATACGTAACGGCCAGAGAGAACCTAAAACACATATTCACTGTCCCGGAGAGTGTTGAGAAAACGAAACAGTGGATCAACGAAGGGAAGCTTCTGCACACCCACCAGTGCTTGCGGGATTTGGAAAACTCCCGCGACGACCTACTCTACGAGCTTCACAAGCTACCCAATCAATCGCCCCACGATAAATCCATGCTCAAAGCGTATTTCGCCGACGTGGAAGTTCTTTCAAATTTATTGGAAAAGCAGCTGAGGCTCATTCTGTCGCGTACTCTGAACACCGTGAGGAAAGAGCCGACAGTGATCGTAACAGCGCTTCGCATAATCGAGCGGGAGGAGCGAACCGACCAAGAGGCGCTCAAACAAGGCAGACAAACTGGATTTTTACCGCCGGGGCGCCCGAAACGCTGGAAAGACATGGCGTTCGAGGTGCTGGAAAAATCGGTGGCTACCAGAATAGAGGGGACGCAAGTGGAAGAAAGGGAAGATAACAAACACTGGTTGATACGTTATCTGGAACTTATCCGTCAATTGATTTTGGAGGATTTACGCGTGGTTAAGACGCTGTGTGTGCCTTGTTTTCCACCGCGTTACGACATCATCGACAAGTACATACAGATGTACCACAGCTGCCTGTCTAGACACCTACAAGAAGTTATCCAAAATGGTTTAGAGGGTAACGAGTATGTTACCACGTTGTCGTGGGTTCTGAAAACATACAATAATTCTGATCTACTGGGGCATCCAGATTTAATCGAATACACGAAGAATTTAGGGCCACTGCTCCCGCAGGCCGTTATGGATCGGCTTGAAAACGATTATTTGAAAAATATCGAGAAGAATTACGTGGAATGGATGAGGAACACTTTAAATTCTGAAGAACAGGAATGGCGCTCGAACGTCGAACCCAATTCGGATAATTACTCGCGCACTGCAGCCCCCATAATCATATTCCAAATGATCGATCAAAATTTGCAAGTTTCTAAAACGATCAGTAACGACATGACTTGCAAAGTTTTGAATTTGAGCATAGTACAAGTCATTAATTACGGCGAATCCTATCGGAAGGCGGTTACAGAATTCAAAAATAAGTACTTCGAGGACAGGAAACAAGTTCCTTACTTCACCCAGTACATGATCATGATCGTCAATAACTGCTTGCAGTTGGCTGATCTCGCAACGCAGTTGGAGAAGCAGTATTGGACGACCTCATCACCACAAACCCTCAAAGAGAATTTTGGCAGACTCAGAACGACTTTTATACAGTTGAGAAACGATGCTGGAGACTATCTACTCGAAGAATTGTTCGTAGATTCGGATAAACATTTCGACGAGTTGTTCACGGCACGCTGGCTGGGTACTTCTTTACCGGTCGATACAATATGCGCCACTTTAGACGATTATTTCCAAGATTACAACCGCTTGAGCGAATCTAATTATAAATTTATCGTTCATCAGGCTCGCTCTTCGGTTTCCAAACGCTATCTCACCGCCTTACTGTCGAAAAAAGTTTCGTTCAAAACATACGACGAATGCGTCCAAGCTGCTGGAAAAATCGTCAAAGAGGCCCAACAGTTGGGAAAATTACTCGACACGCTGTGCAGTTTAGAAGGCGATGACCCGTTCGAAACCGTCATATTGTTAACAGAAGTCCTAAAAAGCGACGACGATATGTTATCCTTCGAACTGCATAGGGTCGTCGAAAAATATCCAGACATCACTGAGGACCACTTGTTGCGATTGTTGAGCCTGAGAGGTGACCTTGCAAGGTCCGATATTCGAGATAAAGTTGCACATTTACCCAAAGTTAAGGCTTCGCATCAGAGTAGCGTGTTTAGGAATTTGACCTTTCCCAAACTTGTTAATCTCAATGTTTTCAATAACTAATAAAAATAAATTGTTATGGGACATAATGCGTTATTTTACCTCGCACAGTAACAATAACAAAATCAATCACGACTTCAAAACAGGAAAAAAATATGATAAACATGATAACAAGAAAGGGTATCAACAACAAGTTCACCAACCACTGCTGTTATATAAGACGACGGAATATTTTTCGTTACTGTCTTCGAGATGGTGAAACTGGTGCTTTTGCTGCTGTTGGGCCTTGCCGGCTCCGTGCTAACAGTGCAAGAAGAGTACGGTGTGGGCGAACGCAAATACAAAATTTGTGAGTAGTAGATCTGTAATTCAACCAACTTTCGATTAATTCTTTAATATTTAGCTGACAAAGTCACATTGGAGCGGCAACGTGACATTTTACGCCTCTTCAAGTACGTCAGTCAGCCAAGTTACTACAAAGATCACACAGAAATTTCTGAATCTTATTCTGTCGAAAGCAATGTTGATGCGTACATAAATTCTTCTGTTGTTAAACAGTTTGTTTCGTTGTACAAGCAAGGGTTGGTACCGAGAGGAGAAATTTTTTCGCTCTTCTACTACCCCCACCTCCAACAAGCCATTAGTCTGTTCAAACTGTTTTATTATGCCCGTGATTTTGACACATTGTACAAAACAGCAGTTTGGGCAAGGAATAATGTGAACGAAGGGCTATTTGTGTATTCATTCTCGACTGCTTTGGTCCACCGTGATGATACTTTCGAATTCATCCTTCCACCAATTTATGAAATTAATCCCTACTACTTCTTCAATGGTGAGGATATTCAAAAGGCGCAGAAATATAAACAATATTATGGCAAGCAGGATCAAGTCTATACTGTCTATTCGAACTATTCGGGATATTACTTAAACCTGAACCCTGAACAGTCCCTCTCGTATTTTTTGGAAGATATTGGGATCAACTCCTTCTACTACTATTGCAATGTTTTCTATCCTTTCTGGATGGACGGTGAAGAATTTAAATTAAAAAATGACAGGCGCGGCGAACAATATTATTATTTATACCAACAGCTACTAGCGAGGTATTATTTAGAACGCTTATCGAACGATTTTGGAGAAATCGAATATTTCGACTATGAGGAACCCTTCAGAACTGGTTATTATTCTTCGCTACGTTACTCTAACGGTTTGGAGTTTCCTAACAGACCGAATTACGCCCGTCTTTCCGAAAATTTCATCAATTACGACCAATCGTGGACCTACAAGAGTCGGTATGGCTATTCGTATACGAGAGTACGCGATTTCGAGCGACGACTTCGCGACAGTATCGACGCAGGTTACGTCTTCACGGTGAGTATTCGCATCCGCACAATTTTATCTAACTAAAAACTGTTTAGAGGAAGTCAGAACTGGTCGACTTGTACAGTTCGGACCAAATCAACTTATTGGGAAATTTAGTGGAGTCCAATCCCGACTCGCTCAATCCTCACTACTACGGCCCTTGGCAGGTTTACGCTCGCCATCTATTGGGTTATTCTTATCAGCCCTTAAACAAAAATAAAGTGGTTCCTTCGGCGCTGGAGCATTTCGAGACCGCTCTGCGAGATCCCGCCTTCTATCAGCTTTACAAGAGAATTGTTCTTCACTTCCTGCACTACAAGGAGTATTTGCCGCCTTACAGCTACAGCGAATTGTCTTATCCCGGGGTGAAGGTGGAGAAAGTCGACTTTGATCGCTTGATTACTTATTTCGACTACTTCGATTCCGACTTGAGCAACGCTGTTTATGTCACTCGTGAAGAGTATGAGGCGGATTCGTTCAGAGTTAAAGTGCGCCAGCAGCGTCTCAACCACAAACCCTTCACTTACAGAATCTCGGTGAATTCGGATCAAGTCAATGATGCTGTCGTTAGAGTCTATCTTGGTCCTAAATACGACCAATATGGACGCAAAATCGAGCTCTATGAAAACAGGGTGAATTTCGTCGAGTTGGATATTTTCAGATACAAACTTCAACCGGGTCAAAATGTGATCGAGCGCAACTCGAGGCAGACTTATTGGTTCGTTCCTGATCGCACAAGTTACAAAGAGTTGTATAAAAGAGTACTGGGAGCGTTGGATAACACCGAACAATTCCAACTGGATTCGAGCGAGGCCTTCTATGGTTTTCCAACCAGATTCCTGTTACCAAAGGGCAAACGCGGCGGGCAAGTTTTCCAAATTTACGTCATCGTTAATCCGTACCAAGCGCCAAGACGTAAAGAAATCAGACAGAATTATTATTTCCATAAAGTTGGTACTGGAATGAACTACATCGACAACTACGCTTGGGGATTCCCGTTCGATAGGCTTGTCGAAAGTTCCGAATTTACGGTGCCAAACTCCCAATTCCAAGACGTGGTCATTTACCACAGAACCATCGAAGAGGTGAATTCTTCCCAAGCCCAAAACGAACCTTAAATTATACTTTTTACGTTGCACATTTATAACTTTTTCAAATTATTTCATGTATATTCACTCTATAATACACATACATATAATCTGACTTCAAAACATAATCAAAATGTGTAAAGTACAATATTAACAATAATAACAGTAATAATAAACCTTACATTAACAAGGAGAAAAATTTGAAAATGTTCAAGCTATCAGCACAAGTACATACCACACGAGAAAAAGTTACAGAGAGATCACAACATATTAAATAACCGCACTTACTCAGGCACGCCCTCTTCCGGGCCTTTTAATACTCAACATGATGACTTAAGTCGTGAATAAACCAACTTTTATTGGTTCTCTTTGATGACCAAATCCCCAATCAGCAGCCTCTGAATGTCGTTCACCCCCGCGTAAATTTCGGTAATTCTGGCATCCCTATAATGCCTCTCGGCCGGCATATCGGTGACATATCCCATCCCGCCCAAAATCTGTATGGCACCATGCGTGACGAAAGTTGCCGCCTCACTGGCTGCCAATTTCGCCATCGAAGACTCTTTCGTAGACCGTTCAGGGTGGTCGCACATCACTGCAGCCCTCCAGACGAGCAATCTCGCAGCTTCCAACCGGATCGCCATGTCCGCCAGTCTCAACTGCAACATTTCGGGTCAATTTCGAAGCCTCAATGTAGGCGCAAAGTTACTTTAACTGCCTGGAACTGACTGATCGGTTGTCCGAAGGTTTTTCTTTGGCCTGAGTAGCAGACTGCCACTTCTAGAGCCGCCTGGGCTATCCCCAGAGCTTGGGCCGCTATTCCCACTCTGGCTTTGTCTAATTGTCCCATCGCGATTTTGAATCCTTCCCCAACTTTACCTGCAGCAAGATTTTTCTTAATTTTTGCTCACGCAGTAGTTTTTTAAATTGAAGCTTACCTAAAACGTGGTTTTTGGGTATGCGAACGTCCTCCAGAATCAAGTTACAGGTAGGTGACGCCCTGATTCCTAATTTGTCTTCGTTTTTTCCCAACGAAACGCCCTCTGTGGGTAGTGGGACCAGGAAAGCTGTGATTCCCCTGTGCTTTTGACTTTTATCGACTGTAGCGAACACCACGGCAGCTTTTCCTTCAGGTCCACTTGTGACCCACGATTTGGTCCCGTTTAATACGTAACTATCGCCATCTAACACGGCCGTAGTTGACATGCCGCCAACGTCACTGCCGGCATCTAAAAAGATCGTTAGATTTGGCTCAAGATGGGCGGAATGTGAACCTCACCGGGTTCGCTCAGAGCGAAACAGCCCAAAGTACCACTTGTAAAGGGGCGTAGGAAGGTTTCTTTTTGTTCTTCTGTACCCACGCGGTCTACTAAATTGACGTAAAGACAGTTGTGGACTGAGACAATCGTTCCAGTTCCTCCGCATCCGCGGGCGATTTCTTCGACGGCCACTGCCAAGGCCAAGCTGTCTTGACCCGAACCTCCGTATTTTTCAGAGACGTTTATCGATAATAGGCCAAGTTCTCCCAATTTTTTTATCTGGAAGTTCAATTCAATTACTTATGGAAATTAATTCTGATACTGACAAAAAATTAAAATCATAAAACGACAATGGAATGTGAAGTGTTTATTATGAAAGATA
>QDEB01080779.1:3101-20853 GCA_004193795.1 Asbolus verrucosus
CAGTTATTTATTTTTTGCAAAATAGCTTTTACTGAGATATGTTACGGTATATATCATTATAAATTAGGATGTTTGAATACAAAGATTAAATCTGGATAATTTTCGACTCTGTAAGTAAATTTCAAAAATATAAAAATAACCACTCAATTCATTGTTTTTTTGAACATACCCGGAACCACCAATAAAAATTTCCAAATAGGATGCCGCTAGCCCCTGGCACCAACCTATCTGATATCCAGGTTTCAGCTGATGAAATTTATGCGGAACATTTGTCAGACAGGTGTAGCTCATGATAAAAACCGAAGTGTACAGCATGGACGAGATATTGCATCTATATGATATGTATGACCAATTTCAGAAGGTCGACTTTGCCAACCTCGAAAATATAATATACGGGAGGCAAAATAAGTTTTCCTGCATACAAGGTGATTAAAAATGAGTGTCCGTGTCTCGCCGTTGCACAGCCACAAACCGTAATTAAATTAAATGATGAATGAAGACTTTAAATTTGTTTTTCATTGCCACGTGACGTGTTCTACATGACATTCTCGCTAAAATGATTTAAAGTCACTTTTAAAATATGCAAGTCCAGCTGGGACGTGTCAGAAACATCGGTCGGATCTATTAACTAACTAGTTAGGAAGCATAAGGAAATGGATTTCTACATCTTCTGACCATCTGTAACTGTCGCCATTATTCTTACGGAGACCTTAGATCGTGACATTACATTTCTTTTATTAATTGGCCATTAAAACATGCAAAACTGAACAAACAGGTGCGAAAACCCTGTTAATTTTTTCAATGTTAAAATTCATTTCTTTTTTGTCAGTTTTACGAACATTCTCACGCTTCCAAACTTTCTATAATTGTAGCCATTTTTTGACTACTCACAATGTCAATTTAAACAAACCACCGAAAATTCGACAGTCTAATTGGTGCTTTCTATAGACCACCAACGAGAACGCCCAGATTTTTGGCGATTTATTTGAATCGCTGTTTTTACATACAGTCTGTTAGCAGATAGTGGATAATATAAAGCTTCGTTTATGACTTATGCGTGAGCATACCATTATTACTGTCACGCATGACTCAAGCTTGGAACTGTTTTTCAGTTTCGTAGTTAATTTATCACCGCCTAGGGGCTCGTTTTATGAAAATTTTTACATTCATACAAAGCGAATATGGCCACTTTACATAAATTCCTTCGACAACTCCAAGATTATATTTTTCTGATTTTGAATGAAAGTGGAAAGATGGCTAATTCCTCAGCCTCAAAAAGGTTACGATTTCACTGCAAATCCTATTATTGATGGCATGACCATGCCATATGTGGGTATAAATCTGGATTCTGCGATAAGTCCACTGAAATTATACCCTTATCCTTCGCCACGAATAGTCGCTGTAATTGCACGAAGCATGGGAACTGGAATTTAATGATAATAATTACGCGTTTATATTTAGTTATCCGCTTACATTTAATTCTGCATAAAATTGCAGCTGGTTCCATAAACGCCAAGGAAGGAGGTTTCTTGCTTGCGTAATGTGATTTTGATGATGAGCTTATTTGTTGTAAATAATTGGTCGACAACGTATAGATAAAGCTCGAGCCATGCACTGTAACGGTGGCACGCAATGCTCGTGGATCTGAGCCACGCATCAAGAATCCGAAGGCTGAACCACATACCACAACTGCAGCGTTTCCGTCGGCTGCAGCAGCCGATTCCATCCAGCGGCGCACATTCACCACCAGATTTTACATATGTGTACCGGGGCCTAATGTGTCCATTCGGGTAATTAGAGGTAATTACGTTTATTAGATCTTCATGCGAACGCTAACGACCGTCCATCAATTACTTTCACAACTCGGACTTACAAAATCCTCAACTAATTTCGCTCGTCAGCTATTATTACATCAAAAAAAAAAAAGATTATGGAAGCGTTTTTGATTGACTGGATGACTTTTTTTATTTATCGAGTAATTTATCAAGATTTGGCAACGAGTGGGCCACATTAGCCAACTTATGACCCTATCGACTCTGATGGTTTTTTGTGCATCGGAATTGTTGTCTGATGGCTTAAGAAAGATTGGGCACATGTTAGCCTAAATTCGGGCAACTGATGAAATAATGTGGCCACACGATTTTAAAACGAGAAATTTTTTTCAACTCACTGAGGAAGTAATCGAGACTGTGAAAGAGACTCGTGACATCTTTTAACGGATTATATGTCTTTATTAACAACCAAACCATATAATTAGGTATCGGCTGGCATCCAGGTCTTAATTAAAGAATTTGGAATATTTCACGATCAAAACAATCACTGACCGAAATTTTATCGTGGAAGGTGCCATCATCAAGAATGGCTCGCGATCATATTAAAAATGACTAAATCGTTATTTAATTAAGGAGAATTAAAGTCAATTAAGAAGTTGTATTTATGACATTAATTTTCGTTAATTTTGAGGTTAGAGTATTAATTGTCAAGGTTGACACGCTCGACGGTGACGCCATGCCTGCGCAGGGAAAAAATTAATTTGAATTTTCATTATTAAGTATAAAAAATCGAGTCCATTTTCGACCGGATTTCATGCAATATATCGAAAGGCGATCAACGGAAAAAATTAAATTTGGCACACATCCTGTATTTATGAAAATAAATCTTGAATCTGTAAAATGGTAATTTTGGCTTCCGCAATTAATGCACCAGTTTTGTTTTTTTATGTTGGCTTAAAAGAAAAACTGAGGTGGCATAACGGGCGTTTCGACCAAATAATAATTAAGTAGAAACAATTTTAAGAATAATTAAAACCGAAGGCTGCGGTGTTTTTTTAGTAACGGTGCCATCCTCGTATCTTCAGCATGCACTTTTAAATGACCCCAACATTACACGTATTCCATGTTTCGTGTTTTTATTTTTTGTGCTCAAATTTAAATGAAATAAAAAACGGAATGTTATTATTTATTGCATATTCTTAACACACTTTAAAGTATTTTTGAGAAGTCTTTCAGTAACAATTACGTAATATAGTATGTCGAGGAAAAATTCTTGTAGTGATGCAAAAAACTTTCATTTATTGCACATAATAATTAGTCATTTTTGTTTTATTTATTCATTTATTTTTTGGAATATATACTTGCTGAATTGTAATTTGAAAAAATAAACGTTTAGATGTCAATTGCAACTTCAACAAAACTTCAGTTTTCAGTTACTCTCTACTAAATATTTTGATGGGTTATACGTGCTGAACAGTGCTGTGTGCAATCATTCATCAGTCTGCCGATTCAAAATAAGATTTTATTAAAATTGAATGAGACAAGCCATTAATTTATTCAACATTTGATGAGATTTGATGTGTTTTCAAAGGATTTTAAAGACGTTCTACAGACATCAAAATGCTTTTCTGACCGACTGGGTTGCTGAAGAAAAGCTTTCTAGACCACATTTTTGACAATTTATGGAACATTTAGTTAAAAACTATTATATATTTTGATATTCTGAAAAATTGTGGATATAAATATAAAATATAAAAAGTGCAAAGGAAAAACTTGAGAAGCAAAAGAAATTTGTGTTCCTTAAATTTTGAAAAAATGTGTAGCCGAAGCAGTGCCATTTTCGATAAGTTTTCAGCATCAAATACCCACTTTCCAATACCGTTATTAATTTTATCCTCCGTTTGCATCTACCATTCTTTAAATATGTAAATATCCTTGTGAAATAACAAAAAACATTTGTCTCTGTTAGATTTCTGCATTTGTACGTAATTATTTGAAAATTTCGTCAATACATCATCTTGGAAACAAATTATTAACATTTCACCTAATTACATCCTTGTTCTGTGGCTTGCTTAATTTTGATGCTTTTAGCCCTGAATCATGTGTGAAAGTTCGTGTTGAAACAATCTATCACATTTCTATTAGTCACCCTAGATCGCAACCTTGACTAACATCAATCGCGTTTGTGTTTGTGAAACATTTCGTCACACTTGATCCATCTAGTTCGAAATTTTCGGATTCGGCCCAAGAGTCCCGGAAGAAAAACTGCCGTCAGCGTCCACCGGGAAACTGCAAAAAAGCGCCGGCTTTTTTCTCGTGTTGGGCATAAATATGTATGTAAACAATAAGGCGATCATTACAATAATTAGCTAATGATCGGTGATAAAAAGTGTCGGCGGTGATTGTGACAGACACGCCAGTAGTTGTGCTATGGTGATGCTTGGGCGCCGGCGTGCCGTGAGAACTTATTGTTGTTGGTCGCTATGCGAGCGAATACGATGTTGAGACCGCATTTCAACCATACGCATGTCTCCACTAATTGTTACAGTTGTTTTGCCACACTTCGTAAACGTTTATTATACGATATTGTACAACTCGTTTGGAAATCGGCACGTTTTTGCCAGAACATCATGTCCAATTAGTAATTATCTCTGACCATCTTGGACCATTACGCAATTCAACACTCAACTATTCTCAACCGTAAGATCTATCATAAACCCCGACCGCCTCCGGGCCGCTTTTTTCATTGTTATTGCCATTTATCAATAAATCAAGCACGAACATAAAAAATTGTTGTTCCAAGATTTCGAAACTTGGAAATGTGCGTCTGCAGAAAAACACGCCAAATATGACTCAAATCAGTGTCAGAATGTTCAAAGATGAACGGACTGACCGAAGAGTGACGTAGCCGCTTGGTTGCACTTCAGCAGAGTTTAAGATTTTTTGGAAAATGCCTGAAAGGAACATCCTTAGCAGCCTCGCAATTGCGGCTTAACAAGCCGCGTTGCCGTTTCCGTCATTTCTTCATTAATGTGTAATAACAATAACGCGGTGGAAAAGCATTCACGTCTTGGGTTTTTTACTGGGCATAAGTATGCTGTTATAATAAGTTTTAATTAGTACCGCTCTGTCACGGACGTTGTGCGATCACAAAAGGACACAACATCGGTGCCTTATTAACGGCCGTTACACGTTACTAATACCGAAGTTGCAGGCAATAAGTCACCCAGCTGTCAAGAACACAATGTATGGAAGCGTGATCTCGCGAGCTGATAACGGTAATATGATACTTTGTTTTATTTGGTGTTCACATTACGGCAAGAGAAATGGGCTGCATAGGCGAGAGGGATTTAAATCAAGTCTTGTTATGACACCCTTTTTCGAAGTTATCGTCAATAATTTAATTTCTTTTCCATGTGAAGCAAAAAAGCTTTCAACAGTGACACGTCACTCGCTCCTGCCACATTGATGTATATCCGTCCAAATTGTTTGAATACGAAATTAATGTTTGTTGTAATCTTGAAGGTTTTCGCTCTTGAATAATTAACTGTGTAAAACGCAAAATGTTATTAATTGCCAAGTCATAGTTCCTTGAAACATAATTTGATGGGTGAATTAGTTCCTGCATAGCGGCTTAAACAGTGGGGGAGGTTCGAGCAGACTAAAGGTCACCTTAAATTACAACCCATTTAATCATCTCTGGTTTTCCAAATTTGGATTTCGTCAGGAACTTTTTTTGGATTCAACTCGTCGTACAAAAACTGGAAACGATTCCAGCCGTAGGAAATCACTTTACATTTAAGGGAGTTGTTCAATTATAAATGTTTATCGCATCCTGAAATTTCAAAAACGATCTGCGATGCTATTAAGCCGCCTCTTAATTAGCGAAATAATTGTTCGCTTTTTCCTCCAGGACGCGGATCATCAGTCAT
Organism: Asbolus verrucosus; assembly: GCA_004193795.1. Lineage (NCBI taxonomy): Eukaryota > Metazoa > Arthropoda > Insecta > Coleoptera > Tenebrionidae > Asbolus > Asbolus verrucosus. The sequence goes on from QDEB01080779.1 coordinate 8,806, forward strand.
TTTAATATCAACAATTTATTTCGATGAGGTGTTTGATATGAAGTATGAAGTATGAAGCGTCTTAAATGTTGGTACTTCCTTTAATTATTGTGTGCCAGAGCGTCAATTGAAATGATAAAACCAATCAGACAGTTATTATAATTGTTCGTACTTCCTCGTTATAGACATCCTGATTTCCAGCAGCGAATTTCGTGTCTTCTCTTTGCACACTTACACGGCGGATGTCAATAAAGCGTGATTAATCTGCTGTTCTCACTTTAAGCATAAATAGGTAGGAATAAAGTTTAAATTTTGAGGTTGACAGACACATAAATCCCTACGGCTTCCGATTGCTTTTATCGAACCTGTGGATGTGCAATTCTGTGAGATTTCCAATTACAAAGCTTATGTAATCATTAAAAGTGCATTGCACAACGTGTCACATCGAACATTAAATGATTTTACACATCTCTGGCCATATTTTACACCTTTTTATTTTTCGGGAAAGTTCCATCTATCACTGTTGTTGTTGCCATCTGCGCTACCGCCGAAAAGGCGTTTCGCAATTGGAACAAATATTTTAATTCGTTGGTGTGCGATTATAAATGAGCCGTTAAAGATGGTCCATCAATATGAAAAAGCCGAAAAATGTTAAACCCACTAAACGGTTATAAAAGTAATTAATTTTAATGTCGCGCTAATTCCCCCGTCGATTACGTTTTTCGAAAGGTAAACAGCAATAACGATTTGGGCGTGACTCCTTTATCGGCGTTTTTATTGCCGTTAATAAAATTTTGTCGAAAAATGCACATACCTGTGTCTGGAGCAGGAGCATACTTGACTGGGGGCTACTTGGGGCGGAAGGCTGCGCGCTCGCCGCCACCAGGGGGGCACTGGACACTTCGCCCTGTACTAACACTGTACCTGCAAGAGAAGAATCGCCGTTAGTTCGTTGCAAAAAAGATTAGTCATAGCGGGAGCGTATTAGAAAAGCTCGTTTAATCACGATGACCCAACAAGCTGCAGCACTTAAGTCAAAAACAATATTTCACAGCCTTTTACAGAAATAGAAAGCGACAGAAATAAATTACATAATAACCAAAGAGATCCTAATGGGATTCGTATTCTAAGATGATGTTTGTAAAGTGTAGCATGCGAGCCTACGCACAGCACGCAGATTATTTCGATAAAATATTAATTACAACGGCTTTCAGCGCAGCTCCGATAAAAAAGGCTTTTAGCACTAATTATGGTAAAACGTGATACAAATTCTTAAGTGATGATGATGAGGTAATAATGGGCGTCGAAATGGACTAAACCCGTATGCGATTTATTCAGGGAGAAAAAAGATACACACCGTTAGCATTAGTGGCGAGCATTATTAGACCACCGTCATCTTCTTCACGATTTATCTACTCGCAAGAGGAAGTCACATCCGATCCATTCGGACTGAGTGTTCACTTGACCGAATTACTTTATCGACAGCGGCGTGTGAGAGGGTTGCACTCTTTATATAAGACCAGGGGCGGAGCGGTATCGCAGTAATTTCCACAGCCCACTGTGATGATCTGGTCGTCTCTTGGGAGCCGGAGTCGCTGATATTTGCAGCCCCCTTGTAATCAGGACAGGCTTGAAAGTTATGGCCCGTGACGCTCGCTTTGTATGAGGCGGCGTCGAGCACTGTATTATGTGGGGCTTTATGCCATATTTAAAAAAACATATTGCCTGGGATTTTATTACATCCTACTTTTATGATTGCATCCTGATTACGGGGAAATCGACACTCTATTCTCTCGACGGCGTGTTGATTAATTTTACAATCGTGTTTACTGCTTCTTTGAGGGTAATAACAGTTGATTGATTGCGGCGTTAGAAAAAATCCGTGCTTTTTTCAGCGCCATAAATTATTCAGGCGAGCTAAAAGCGCGTCTTGCGAGATAATTGCCTGCTATCGAGCGAGATATTGTCGATCTAGGAGCGGGCGGCGTATAATTGAAAGAGTTTTAAATTGCTGAAACGATCGCCACCCAGCTGAAAACAGGGAAGTGAACCTACCACCTCGGGCTAGCTTTAGCAGAAGTACCAACTCGTAAAAGCCGTCGTGGGTGTGGATGAATTACCGCGCTTCGTGATCGGCCGCGAAAAAAATGTCTCGGTTCTTTGTTGCGCTTAATTAAAACGAAAACGGACCGCGGAGAAGAGCGCGGCACGAAGAGAGATTCTGTTGAGGTCTTTTCGATTTATTGTTCGCTACACAAACAGAACAAATCGCATTTCTAAGCCACCGGTAAATCTAATTATGCACGAGGCTTCCCGTCACATGTATCTCGCCGGTCACGTGAGTGGACCAATAAACAACATACCTACGAGCTCGGCTAATTGCATTCACCACTGCCATGGAGAAGAATTTGTGGCTTGCTCGATCATTCGAGTCTCCGGGTTTCGCGTCTGATCCCCCGCCGGAATCTCCGGACAAATTCTGCTGCGGTTTTCTTAATTAACGATTTCATCTTGTCGATGTGGGTGTCACGAGCTTTTATCCCGGATTCTCGTCGTGCAATTGTAATCGGCCCCGGGGGATTATGCAAGTGGGTCGGGGCACCACATACGAAGCCGGCGCGTATGGAAAACTTCAACTTTCTTCCACGACATAATGATGAGTCTCAACATCGGTTATTAATTATGACTTTGCGCTTCTTATGTAATGCAAATATGATAAACGGTTGCTAACTAGGTAAAAGTATTGAGCCATTTGGAAAAATTTCGCCTGGCTTTGCGACGATTAAAACACACGAGCGAGCCGCGGCGATAAATTGATATTTATTTATGATGGCGATTGAAAATGCATAATTTTCCATGCAGAAAAATCGACCACCGAGGTGATCCATGGTACGACCGTTAAGGGCATGTTGCCTCATGATAATTATTGTGTTTTCCTCTACCATTTACGTTGTAATAACGCAATGCCCATACTTAAAATAAAAACACATACCGTACATAATATGCAATTACGAGCTGGATGCATTATTCAAAGAATGTGGATTGTCTTCTAAAGATGTCTGCGAGAGCGGAATTAATTTCGACTGGAATTTTGATTTTGTGCGACTCGAACAGTCGCCTAATGAAGTTTCATTATGCGCAAACAATACGTGAAGAGACCATCCACAGTCGTCTTCAAACGATTGTGTCTGCTTTCACTCTACATGGCTAGCTCCGGGCGACGATAAGTCAGTGTACGCTGGTTCAATGATTTTATGGACAACACCGACTCTATTATATTCAATCTGAAATAATGTTTGCTCACATTACACGTTAGAAAGGAAATACAAATTTAACGGATTTGCAATTTTATACCGCCTGAAACGAACATTTCAGTCGGGTTCGTCGCTTAACTCGCTATCGGGGTCTCCGCGCGAAACTACTTCTGCCACCAAATTTATGCATATGCCTGAAACCTGAAACCAATACATAATAAATCGCTTCGGAACCCACGCAATTTTGCAATTCGAAACGAAATTACACTCCCACTCGAGCTCGTATGATGAATAATGAAATAATAAAATGCACCAGTTTTTGCTTTTTTTCCCTGACAAATAGAACGGTAATTTAGAATAAATTATTTGTCGCTACTCGAACGGCGCAGTTTGCAACGGTTTTAAAAATTTTCGACCTGGTTGCAAAGTGATTATGACAGGCGGCGACAATGACAACGAATTAATTGCGTCGAAGCATAATGGTGATTGTGCTAATTGTCAAAATGACGGCGAGCTTTAATTGAACAATAATTAATATCTGGTCGGTTGACACTTGACTGCATAAATCTGGCTTACACAGTGCATACCTTAATGGCCCGATACGTATGTAAATGATGGTAGGCGTGTTCGTTGTTGGAGTAATTGTTTAAGTTATTCCGTTAGATTTGCGACCAGATATATCCTCGAAATGCATCGTGGGAACACTTTCTATCGGATAATCAATTTGTTCTAAAGAGAACGGGACAGAATCTGGTACACACCATCATCGACTGCCGCTCATTACACGTCGTAATACTGACTTAATTTATTATTTATATGGTCATCAATCAGCTGTTTTCGCGTAATCACTTCAATTACCGCCGAAAACCTCTCGCTAAATTGAAACGCCAAATTTGGACAACCTAACGAGACCCCGACGATCCAACCTCTTAATCACACGAATTTAACGTCATTACGCGTTTTTAGGAAAAGAAAGCGATTTACATAAACGCCGCCCGATTAAAAAATTATTATTTTGAAATATGCCCGATACATCCATTAATATGACGCAAAAATCAAGAGTAATTACATCAGTTCGAAATGGACCCGTCGATCTAAATTGGGTCGAGCGATATTACTCGTTAAACGTGAATAATCGCACAGCAGAAGTGTCTCTTAATTGCAGACGATGAAAGTTATAAGCAAGTCTCTCATTAGAATAACAATAAAAATGGTAATTAGATTTTTTCTTGTAAACATAACGGACGGCTATTATTCACTTTGTTGGGGAGTCGATATAGTTGTCTTAACGGTCAAGCTGGATTTTTATGTGCTCTTCGTAGCTTACACAACTTATTATGTAAAGCATTTTAATAACGCAATTACATTATTCAAATATTTTGAGCCGCGCTTTCCGCAAATATGCCGCAATGTTGGCAGATTGGGAGCTGTCTTGACACACGTCCAAGATGGTTAAAATGTGGGTGTTTAGCACGCAATTATCAATTTTAATGAGAGCGCACATGATCTACCCGTGTCCACATTTTATTACTCGCCGACAGTACAGATAAGTACGTTAGATCTAATTACTTGATAGATTCATCTTGCGTGTCTTCAGTCTTCGGCTATGTAGTATGCGTGACAAAGTTTACGAGCGATTAGATCACACCAGACAATATTTTCAGGTGGGTGGTGATATCTTGCATCGCGCTTCGCAGGAATTTTTCCTGCTAGCAAATAGGACCGACTTTTTCATTGTTATTGTTGTTATAAACAGCAAATGTCCCGTCAAGTGTCGTCTGGACGTTGATAAACGAATTGACATTAGCATATTATTCACTTAATTAATGGTCGTTTTTACGGAGTAAGGTTCTCTTTATCTGCGCCACATTCTGCCCATTTTTTAATCGCGACGCAAGAGACTGTATCATATATCAATTAAATTAATAATTACGGTGTATTAATTTGTAACGTACGTGAAAATAAATAACGACTGTTTCATTGAACAGACAAACCATAACAATTTATTTATTGTTGGTGTTATTCCGTTTCCTGCGCAAGATGTGGATAATTTAAATAGCCATAAAACAATGTAAATCATTGAACACCTGTTAATTACGATAACTAAAAAATTACGGTGAATAAATCCCAGCAGTTTATAGCTTCATTAAATTAAGCATTTTTAATGCGCAATCGTTTCGCCATTTTTTTAAAGAAGAATGAAAACATGTTATGTCATGTCATGACAGGATCACTGTTTATATCTGCACTGTTACGTGTCCCCGCACACATCTTTAGCGAAATTAATTCCACCCTGCCACCAATTAATCTAATTTAAACAGGTATGCGAGGTCTTACGTAATGAATCACCGGATTAACGGAAAACGTAGGAAAATCAGATGCGAGAACCGCCGCAGAAATCCTTGGCTCTATGCAAATTTCTCCAAAAAACGCCGTCACAAGAACCCCCCCGGGCGGTAATTAATATTGCATGTGTGATCCAATGGCCCACTTAAACGAGAGACGATGGTTAATACTTTCAAGTGTTGCCCCCAGGAAGTGGCCGTTTGACCCGCGCGATTTTCTCCCGCGGCGCGGTTGTGCAAGAGTTTTTGTTATGATTGTTGTACGAGTCGGACGTGTATCTGCCGGACAAAGGAGCCATCGAGTTACAATAATTAAAATCCGAGCGGGATAGTTAATTCATTATCGGGTGTCTTTCGATTTGTTGGGTTGGGCAATCCAAGCCGCTTCGGTTTACACACGATCGTGGTCGTTAGGTGGTGCAACTTGGAGTCAACCGACCGAGACTGTTGCATCGGCACAACTTTGCGGTAACCTGCAATAAACAAAGGAGTGTGTTGATACAGCTAAGTGAGTTATTTCAGCATCCACTGCTGGATTTTTCAGGCGGGCTGATGTTTATACGTTTCCGCACACACCTGCCGCCGACGACCGGTCGGGAGAAAACCGCGATGAAGACTTCAGAACTTTTACTTCTGACTCGTCTAGACGATCTATCGGCGGTTTCCAGCTCGTCCTTTTAGGGGAGATCAAGAGTCCATGCAAGAGTTGCGACAGTAATTATTTAAATGTAAACAATGATTGCTTGTTTCAGTTCCACAAAGAAATAGAAAGTCATGCCTGATTAAATGCGGGACTTCATGAAAGATGCATGTAAATAAATTGTTTGTTTTATTCGAGTTAATGTCAATGGATCTCCCATTTTAACTCATCAACTGTGAAAACAGGTGAGGTAAAGTTTGTGCAATCGGCCGCGAGAAGAAGAGAAATGGAAATCGGATCAGTCCGGGATCAATGGGTGAAATTCTCAAGCGTCATCGCTGAGACGTTTCAATGGAGCTCAATCATACAGTCACAAAGCTCGGCTTTATGGATATATTCCAACTTAATGTCAGCCAACGTAAATAAAATGAGAGCCTGCCCGCCCCACACGGTGAAGAATTCTCAAAGATATTTCATAAAGACGTTAATTTGACAATTTCGAACTTCTTAATTCGCTGGTATTTATATTTATCACGTGAAGAACTGCAACCCAGAAGAAATATTATCGCGCTTTGCGCTATGTGGGAGGCACGATTAAAACGAATGATCATAGTTTGCAACGTGTCAGTCGTAGATAAACCATCAATCATCGAGTCGTAGGTTACGCAAAATTTCATTCAACGGAATAAAAATTATCATACTTGATCTTATGTTCAATTGGAAATACCTGAAGGAATCCGGAACAAGATTTATGGCGTGCCCACCGGACGATTGCCACTATTTCGGATCTTTCTGCAAATTAAACGGTTTTAGAGGTTCTCGTCTGGCACACGGAAATCATTCGGATAATTACAGTTTATGTAATGGTCGCAGCAGGTTCTTGACCATGACCGTTTTGAAAAACTTGAAAATTTTAAGCGGTGCCTCCGCAGATAACGGAAGCTCTCAAGGTTCCGTGGAAAGTTTTAGAAATTATGAAATTCGGAATCGAGAAATTCCAGATCCTGTTCGGTCCGTGAGGAAAACAACTTTTGGGAGGCTGATGCCCAAGGTTCCGCTCAAGGAAACTGGCTGCACAATAAATTTTCAGTTATGTAAACACGGTAATCATGATTGCATAAAACAAATACTATAACGTTGAAAAACAAGTATGCAAAAATACAATATAATGTAGAAAAATAGAAGCGAACGTAGCCAATTAAGTAACTTTATTGGTAATATATAACGCAAAAAATCCACAGGATGGCGTAATTTTTGCTGGCCGTGAGTAATCGTCGAAGACAAACGGCCACATTTCAGCCTTTCAGCGAATGCTTGCATATCAACACCGGTTTATGCAAATTTGCGAATCCCTGTAACGCGGATCTTGAGAAAAATCCGTCGACAAAAACACTTTCCAACAACGGTATGCTCGCGGATTATCTCATCAATCTTCGGCTATCTGCAGAATCCAACGTGTTATGTAAGCCAAGTGTTAAAACATAGGTGATTTTGTCGGTGTTGCGTAATGGCTGCAATTTGCAATTTTACGTTCCGTCTTTTTCTACCGCACCGGTAAAGCACGTTACTGGGTGAAGGAAACATTTTAGAAACTGAAAGTGTTGAGCACCGATACGCGTTGGTGTACAAGACTGTGCCTCCCAGCTAAAGAGGCGAGTTGCCCGAATAGGACCGGTTCTGTAATATTATAATCGATCTAATGGATTTTATTATCACCCCCCCGGACCCGCGCCTATGCCACGAAGGACTGTCCTCTAATTTATGGAAATGAGTGTCGTATGTGTATGTATCAGCTCGACTGAAAGCGATATTCTCGATACGTCTCACCCACGGAAAAAGTCTGCATCACATCACCAACAAAAGTAGAAAGCGAATCGACTCGTCCTGCCCAAATTTAGGGGGTAGGGGGTGGTAATACCGACCTGCTCCGAGCCGCAGCCTCATTCCGGGGTAAAAACGGAGGTTTCAAGAACCCGTCAAGGCAGGCAATTAAAGTAATTTCTCCTGTTATTGAACCGCTAAATACAATATTGATATAATAATTAGCTAATCAAAACTGAGATTGTTCACCATATCGAGATAATTTATTCGTCGGTGCGAATTAGTTAAGAACGAGTTTTCAAATCCATTTTGCATCAAGGTCAGTGGAACTGCTCGGAAAGACATGCAAAAACCGAAAGCTATTCGCATTTCTTTATCTGCAATCGCGGTTTAAAAGGTAAATAATCACCGTATCCATTAAGCGAGCTTTCAAAGCTCGGCCGCTCTATCGATGTCCTATCGATTTGTTTAATTACACGTCGGTCGTCTAATAAAGGATCGATGAAAGGAGCGATCCATCAAAAGCGTTCAAGACAACACGGGTGCAATTAAACGACGTCGAAGTGGGACAAGTCAGTCTTCCTTCGATCGATAAACTGGTCGACCTCGCATGTAAAACCTGCGATTTTGGCAACACTGATTGATTCGGGATTGTTTATTGCACCGTTAAGGAGGTTAACACGGCATGTTCATTTAGATGGAGCGATACAAGACGGGTTTTGTTGACCAATGCTGCAGATCGGACGCAGCTTTTGCATGCATTAGGGGCGGTTTCACAACGCTCATTAGAACCTGTTAGGTGTCGCCGACGTTGTGAAACCTAGCGCCTAATTTATGGCGGAAACTCACATTATAGATTGCAAAGAGATAAAAATTATTAACATTGCAGCACATAACGTACGAGCTTACGCCGATTTCAAGGAGCCTGAAAAGCCTAGATCAAAAGATGATGAAACAACGACATTTTGCTGAAATTTGCCCAGACTCGACTCAGACTCATTGTCTCTGCCACACACTCACAAACGGGGAAGTAAATTATTTCAATGATACATGAATGTTTTAATTTGCATTTAAACAAACGACATATTTCAATAATGATCGATAACGTGCTTAGATATTGCTCAGTCCCGTCATGGGGCCATGTCGAAAGGGCCGTGAAACCTACGCGCAACACCAGTGACTTAAACACGAAAAATATAAATTTATCTATTCAAAAATACCACTCTTGCCTTTCTTCTCACACTCACCTTCCTGTACATACAATTACTCATGTCTAATTTTGTAAAAAACGACAAAATTGGAACCGTTAAATAATAATAATTTTGTACACGTTCCTGAAATCACGAGTTGTGAGAAAAGCTTTCAGGAACCCTTTTAGAATTATAATTCTTGTCTAATTAAAAAAATTCAAAAATTTCATTTTTCGGGTTAAGAAGTTTTGGCTTTTCAAACTGTAAGCGAAAAAATATCTTTTATTACCTCGTAAATTTTTGTTTTTCTTAACCCTTTAACCTCTGCTGTGAACTTTCTAAAAGATTTAAATAAACATGGTGTTTTAGTTTTATTGTTTTTTCCTTATCGTGTCACTTTCAGTGATATATGCTGTTACTCTGCAGATGTCAGTCTTTTGTATATTTTGTATTGTATATTTGTATATTAGTCTCTTGAGACTCTTGCATACGTAATTTGAATGTAAAGAGAAGCTTCTCTAAAAACGCGTAAATAACGATTTAAATATTAAAAATGTTAAGTTGATGGTCATGCAGGTTATGCAAATTACAAAATATAATCCTCAAGATTTCTTCTAAAAAATTAATAGCATCACGTACTTAATTATTATTTTGAAAAAACCTGAAAACGAAATTGTGAAAAGTTGCGATCGTTTAAAATGTTCACAATTTTCAGTATGAAAAACGACGCTCGCATGTATGAGCGTTTTTCACTTTGTACGAGAGGAAAATATAAATCAGTACCTAATAACGTGTTTCCTTTGTGGTTGTTATTTAAAATGAAACGCACGCTCGGTATCTCAAACGGTGCAATCGCAAGAATGTTTGTCATTATTGGCGAATTTTTCTGTTGCAATTAGAAGTCTGATTTTGCTTAAAAGGAGACTAAGTATGAATATTTAAACATGTGGGACATAATTTTGGAACCTTGACGTACTTTTTTCCTTATTACTTATGCATGCATAATTTTTTTCGCAATGAAATATTAAAACGCGAAGGCGAGAAAAAACTGCAACGTTGGCAACAGGTGCTTAATTCTCCGATTTAGTTGCAGTTTCGCCAAAATCCCTGAAAACTACTTTGCAATTTGGTCAGCCGTTTCAAAAAGTCGTAAATTTTAATCGTAACCGGTGCGCCACCATGAATCTTGAATCGTCGTTGAAATGCACGCCATGCATCAGCCTGTCATTTCATTGTGTCATCAAACGGAAGAATCTTCTACATTACGCAAAACCTATTTTTTGCCGGATTCCACTTCCTCATTCTGATATAATCGCCGTTCGAGGTCAGATGCAATTCTAATCACATTTCTACACAAATCGTGGATGCGTCTGGAATTAATCAGAGCGTCCTTCTACCGACGTTTCCCTAAGGACTGTTTTATTTCTGTTATTAATTATAAGGTGGGAAGTCTGTTATTAGTAATTAATAAATGCTTAAGGTAACAAACTGATTAGCACAATATTATTAGAAACGAGATTAAATCTGACACGTTTGACACGTTGTGGTTTAAAAGCTTGGCCTTCTTGCAAACAGGAGGACTCGCGGCGAAAACCGCGCTGGGAAGAGCCAGCGTCAATCAGAAAGAACTCTTCGGGGAGACTACGCACAATCTCGTCAGGGACAAAATGAAATGTGTGGAATCTGTCCAGTTACTAATAAGCGTAATTAAAGGCGTTTTAATTAATAATTGAGAGTGTTGGTGCGCCATTTTGAAATTCCCGTGCACTGGCATGAAGATATAATGATATACATTTTAGATCAGCTATTTATTATTTATGTGTTTCTCAGATAACTGGAATGATTTTATAAGAAATGTTTAAAAACTCTTATTTATACGTTATTTATTCAAACTGATATTTGTTATAAATATTTATGTACTCTGATCACTATGAATAATTCAAATGTAATAACGGCATAATTAGCGGCCTTAATTATTTACCAAACATTACACACTCGTGTCCGACTCTGCTACTTGATGGTAATGAAACGCTTCGGGTGGGCGGCCCGCCTAACGAACCCAATTACACGAACAAGACGTCTAATGGTTATTCAATAAATGCACTCTGAACCGCTCTTTACCTGTAATTGACCCATCATCAACGGCCAAGATAAAAGGTACAAGGAAGGCGATGGCATTTCTGGCATCCACCTCGTCGACACAGCACAATACGCACAAGTCATTTTAACACTTGGTTGCAGTTGATTAAAGCTGTGAAAATCCATCACATAAATGGTCAGATCGCCTCAGTTAATTACCCAGCAGCCGTACAACACAAATAATTGGGGAGATTTTTTCATTGGAACTAGAGCCACCAAATAATGGAAACCGAAACAAATTGTGGCGTTCTGGAATATGCTCCGATCCAGTGGCGCAACAGAAAAAATTATATAAACTTTATGACAACTGTGGCTAAAGGAGACGCCATACTTTTCATGAAAATCTCAATAGACAGTTAAAAATAATTTAAAGTCTATTGTACAGAAGTTCTATCTATATCTATATTTGCAGATCATTATCCGCAATTGTTTGGTAAATTTTCACAACCAGTCAGTTTTTGGTGGCAAATTTACAATACGAGTAGTTTGTAGCGGGACTATTTTTTTTTTTAGAAAATCACCTAGAAATGGCGATTACAATTTTTTTTTAATTGAAATATAGCATGAGTTGTATTTTACGAGAAAATAACACGAGTCGACGCTGGTTGTTTACGACAGCTGAAGGTAGTAGTTTCGATAATAACATTTTCGTTTTAAATATATAAGATTTGTCCAAACTT
>QDEB01080830.1:0-12081 GCA_004193795.1 Asbolus verrucosus
TATAGGGTAATTCCGGTAAAGATACCCAGTCAGTAGAGATGCTCAATTTTTTGTATTTCACAGTCTCCTACAAATGGCGTCCTATGTTATTAATTTTGTTTTTCTATTAAACTATTGTGAATATGCTCTTAGCTTGTGCATTTGAATTTAAAAAATATGTATTTCTCTCAGAATTATAGCAATAAATAAAAATTATAGGCGTCTTTACCCGAATTACCCTATATATTTGGGACCATTCTCTTCTTTAGTTAAAAATTTTATTATACTCCGATGTTTTAACTTTAAATCACACTTGCCACTTTTTAAAGTTTAGTAAGTAGTATATTTTATGACCAAATGAGTTAAATTTTTACACATTATGTGTCGAAGACTTGTCATTACATGACTGTTAAAAATCAACATGGTAGTTCTTTCGTTTCAGGGCTAGATAGGTAATTATTGGATCTCTCTTCGTATATGATGAATTACTTAAAATCGGAAATTCCGTACATGAGTTGCTTATGATAAATTTATTTTATAGTAAGTACGAAATATTTCGGGTTGCTAAGAATATATCAAAAATTTTCAGGTTTACATCGCGGTTATTGGTGGGATTATCTCCCATAAACATAATGGGTATAAGTTTGAAAATTGTGAATTATGTAGTGTAATTTTCTAACGATAATTTCATGAATTCAAATAGAAATGATAGAGTAATCACGAACAACTGCGTTGTTTTATTATTGTATTATTCCGATTGGTAGGAAGTGGAAAATTATGAGTGGAATTGTCAGTAAAAGTTTCTTATAACAAACGAAAATTTTATGCACTGTTTGATATTTTATGTTAAATTATTGATTAAAAGTAAAAGCAATAAATAAGTGGTATTTTACACTTTCATAGACATGTTATTACTGCTAAATAAATTGTTTATTTTTACAAGGTGATACAAGAATTTTTTTTCCAGAAAACAAGCTGTTTGCTTCATGCAATCATCTATTTAAATACATTTAAAGTAAGGTTAAGAATTGACTTCTTTAACAGTTGTTTACTTCGTAGGTTTTGTACATTGTACATTTGTCATAAAGTCTCCGCTGATAGGATAGCCGTTTTTTGAACTTCTTGTATTTATTTCTACAAAATGCAGCAAAATGAGATTTTGTGAAATAATCATTAATATACTCATTACTTCTTGAAAACTTGGTGGATATTGTTTTGATATTTGATCAAGTTTTTACATAATGAAGTCAGTTCTACCTGTACAAAAGTAAATTTGTGCCAATATACGTTAAAAACCTTTTAAGTAGCTGAAAAAATTTATTAATATCTCAAAAGGGTCGCTATATGCTATTGCACACCTTATGTTTGTATAATCATAATTATGCCAGTTATTGATGATAATGATGCCAGTAGAATAGCGTTTTTTAATTTATTTTCTTGAGCTGACTTGATGCAGCAAAGCAAAGTAAGACCAAGAAGCTCGAAGGATCTGAAATTTGATTAATTTAGAATTAATTCATAATAAAATAGTTACTTTATGATTTACTTTCATGAACGTTTCCAAAGACAGATAAAATAAATCAAGAGCCGACATTTTTAAAGGTTTCTGACATCTTGTGACAAAGAAAATCATATACTTCTTAATTTCAGCAGTTGTATCTACCCATTGCGACTCGAAAACTGCATAAGCAAGTTTGCTGCTCTGAATTTCAAAGAATAATTATTAACAATTTTCGTGTGAAGCTTTAATAATTACTTTCACTTCCACCTCATTGCCAAACCAGCAGTACGTGAATATCTCCACTGTTATTGCCAATAAGTAAGACAAAAGTGAAAAAAATTCACTGCTGAAGGGAATAACCTAACAAAAAAACAATTAAAATGTTTAAGAGGTGAATCACTCAAAGTTACTGTTGTTAACTGAAACATCGTTAAGCCGATGGAAATCGCACTAACGAGAAATTGCCCCAAAACGATCCAGTTGGAAAAATTGCTGCAATTTTCTGCAAATCTGAAACAGAAGTAATAAAAACACAAAATGTGGGTAACTCTTTTTACTTTAAAATCGCCCTGTGATGTGTGACGCAATTTAGCAACTTTTTTTTGAAATCAGTTGTGCCGCCTTCTGTGGGGTCGTAAATATGTTTAATATCATCACACAATATGTCGAATTGCGCCCCAATGTACATGTGTAAAGCAGCAATTAATGTGTCTACACCCAAAGCAGTAAAAGCAGAAAAAGCAACTCCAATGGCTTGATGAATGTAAGTGATTTCGTAATACGGCGAAACTTTGGTGTTGTATGGATACCAAGCCAAAAAGGGTAACCGATAATCCTTCATGGAATTATCGAATATCGGATAGGTGGACCAAAAGAAGACAGCACCTGAAGCCATGGTCCAATACAGGAAGCTGTTGACCTTCCAAAATTTTAGACCCGGTTGGAACAAATCGAATTGTTTGGCATTTCTCGGCTGGAACAAGTCACTGTTGAGAGTTACCATCAGCTGTTTGAGTGTTTTCATATTTTTGATGGTTAAATAAGCCTTCAAGACAATCAAAATTTCTGAAAGAGTTACATAAATCGTTGCTACTACAGCTTCTAAATCGTCGAAGATGAAGATTATGTTTATTGTTTGAAAGAATGGATGCCCAAAGGTGAACAATGTTATGCAGAATATCGACCACAGGGTATACAGATTGCTTTGGTATGTTTCGTCGCCTTCAGGCCAGAGACCCAAGATTTTCAGTCTCACAATAGTGGTGCTTATGGTTTCTTTCCAATCATACTTTTCCATTTTGTCGGCAGTGAAAGAAACCTAAAATTAAAAAGAATAAAATGTTATCTATAAAGATGGAGAACCACACAAAAAGTTTGCGGAGCGTTGAAGCGAAGTGGAACCTATACAAGAATTCTCTTTTGGATAGTGAGAGTGAAAATGTATTACTAAGTACTTTTTACAGACCACAGCGCAACCTTCTCAGCCACCCACCCTGCTTACCAAAAATTCCTTTATCTGCAATTAAGGAAAATAATATTGGATTCAAATTATAGGGTTCCACCTGAAAGCAGTAATTAAAGGCGATAATTCATTCTTCTCAAGATATTGAAATGTGTCTTGTTTTATTTCAACCCATTAATTATATTTTTTATTAATTAGCTGCAAACTGCTTATTACGTTTTTCCTTCATTTGCCGGTATTTTAGTGAGAAAAGAATCATACAAAAAAGCTGGCGTTTTCCACAAAATATTGAAGATATGATGGAGTCCTTCGTCGTCTTTGATTGAAATATTAATTAATTGCGAGTCCAAACGTATTATTATTTTTGTTGTAATATTTAACAATCTGTTGTTTATGGTTACTTTTCGTGAGGGATGGAAAACTTACGTGTTTGGATTATTAATACAGAAAACAGTTACCGAGTGGTTAACTGAGACGGAATTTTGTTTCTGCTGTTTTACTGGTACGGCTTTAAACTAAAGAAGTATTCAGTATTGAGGGTGGCGACTCTAAGAAGAATTAATACTGTAGTAAGTTTAATGTCAATTTGTAATTCTTCCTATTTCTATATTAAACTGCCAACGTTAAATTATTTTAGCAGTTTTTTAAAAACTATTTTGTAAATGAAAAATTTTAATACCTGAAGCTCTTTAATTTAAAAGAATGAGCTTACAAAAATTCAGTAAATGTTTTATTTTTTTTAGAAGTTTTAAGTTGAATGAAACTTTTTATAACGTTTACTATTGTAACAATTTCTTTTAAGTAAATTTTCCCGTTTGAAGAGAAACAATGTCAAATGATGAAACTAGATTAATCTCATTGCATTGTTTGTTTTGCATTTCATTTTCTAATTAATTTAAGAAAAAAATTAATATAATTTTGTTAATGCAAAACCGAAATAGTGTTTAATTAGTGATTCCTGTTGAGTTAAATCAGTAATTGAATTGTTCCGTCTTAGAAGTAGAATATCCTTATTTGTTTTTGTTTTCGTTGATTTTTATAGAGGTTTTATTTCTATTAACTTTATTTAGATTTTATGTTGCTTTGTTTGTTATGTTTACTTACATTGAACGGGATGAATATTGCAATATTGCAGAAAAAATCGTTCGATACATTTTTTCTTATGCCTTCGTCATGACAGTGTTAAAGAAGAATTGAACTTTGTTTAAAATAATGACTTTTTAGGCCTAGTTACAAATATCTTTCACATTATAAATGAAACGCTAAAATGGAACAATATTTAACGTTAACTAAAGAAAGAACACAAAGCAGTTCAAAAGTTGGGTGTATATTAAAACAATTTCTTATTTTTAGAATTTGCTCCGCATTGTTTTTAATTTGTGAGAACTGTATGGATGGTTTAACGAGATTCTACTGAATTTCATGAATATATTTGTTCATAATTTTACTTTTCAATTTTTTATCATTGATAAGAATAACTTCCTGCTTAATGATAAAATGATGAATGTGATATTTTTACATTATGATAAAAATAACATTAATTAAACTTCAGATTTTAAAAATTTAATTTGAACTTATGTTAATTAAAGTCAGAAGTCAGCTAGCAAAATTTGAAATGTGAAAAGATTTTTCTAAGTTTTGTTGGTAATAATATTTCATTCATTGGTCAATAAGTACAAAGAATTAATAAAAGTAAATTTTATTATAACCATTATGTTTCTGCTTTAAATTTCAAAATTTTAAAATTACCCTCCGTCTCTTTCTTCTACCTTTACTAACTAAAGACAAAATTCAAGATGATATTGTTTATTATCTATAAATAATCTACATTTAAATTCACAATGCAGAAATTTGTTTTATAAAGTGAAGAACTTCCAGTTTGAGTGCTTGACCAATCAATTGCTATGTGATAGTTGATTCAGCAGTTGTTTTAATTTTATGATTTTCGGATAGAACACCGCGTACATGTACCTACGTCTGTAACACGATATATTATCCGTAAATCATTGCAGGTTGAAAAAAACAGTTTCAGTGTAAAATTTCTGCGTATTTCACTTTTCTTACAGGATAAATGTTTTGGTGTACTGTCACTGGAAAACAAAGTTGATGTCATCTGCGTAGCAATTGTTTTTACAGAATATACTTACATTTTGATTACCTGTGCACATTTTAAAAAATCTTGGTGCAAAACTGTTTTAATTATTCCAGCTGTTGACTATCTCTTGTTAACTTGATATAACAAAGCAAAATACGACCAAGAAGCTCGAAGTATCTAAAATCATTCGGAAATAGTTATATTTTAATTGTTGCTAGCATAATGAAAAAAGTACCTTCATATAAGTTTCCAGATTAAGAAAGAACAAATCCATGGCCATCACTTTTAAAGGTCTTTGAGTTCTTTCGACGAAAATTAACAGATGTTTCTTTATCATCATTGGTGTTTCAGTCCAGTTGGATTTGAAAACCGCGTAAGGAATTTTGCTGCTCTAAATATAAGTAAAATTTTAAAATTAGCCCGTCTGTATCCAGAATCATTTTACTTTTACTTCCACTTCGTTGCCAAACCAACAGAATAAAAATATTTGGGCTGATATTGCGATCAAAAAGAATACGAATGCGAAGAACTGGCTGCTGAAAAGAGTGACCTATTAAAAAAACAAAGTATAAATGAGATAACTCTAAGAATAGTTGACGTTACTGTTGTTAACTGGAACATTGTTATTCCAATGGAAGTTGCACTGATAAAAAATTGCAGAAAAACAATCCAGTTGGAAAAGTGGCTGGAAGCTTCGTAAAATCTGAAACACTTTTAATAATAGAAAAGAAAATTTTGAGATATATTCAATACTTCAAAATTTCTCTGTGATGTTGGACGCAATTTATCAGTTTCTGATTGAAATCTGTCGATCCTTCTTCGGTTGGGTCGTAGAGATGTGAAATATCATCACACAATATGTCGAATTGAGTTCCTATGTACAAATGCAAAACAGCAATCAGGGTGTCGACAGTGATGGCATTGCAACCATGAAAAGAAACCGAAATAACTTGGTAAATGTAAGTTAACTCGTAATAAGGTGAGACATTGGTGTTGTATGGATACCAGGCTAAGAAAGGTAACCGCCAATTTTTGTACGATTTATCAAAGATTGGATATGTCGACCAAAAGAAAACTGTTGCCCAAACCGCGGTCGAATAAGTAAAAGTGTTTTTGTTCAAAAATAATACGTCGGGTTTAATTAGATTCAATTGTCTATCGTTTCTCGGTTGAAATAAATCGCTGTTGAGGGTAAAGATGAGTTGCTTTAACATTTTTATATTTTTGACGACGAGAACGGCTTTTAGTACGATCAGTACTTCCGAGAGGGTTACATAAATCGTGGATAGTATTGCTTTTAAATCGTTAATAACGAAAACAAGGTTGAATGTTTGAAAGAAGGCGTGACCACAAGTGAAGAAAATTATAACAAAGATTGACCATACAGTGTAAAGGTTGCATTTATAGGATCCATTACCCTCAGGCCACATTCCAAGGATTTTTAGTTTCAGAATAGTGCTTTTTATGGGTTGTTTCCAGTCGTATTTTTCCATTTTATCCTTATGGAATGTACCTCAAAAAGAACAAATGGCTAATTCTAAATGGCCTGATTTATAATGTTAACAGTAAAATATAACTGAAATGGAAGTTTGGAATTGGTGCAGATACTTACAGCAACAGTTGGCTTCATTTATGTCATTATGAACATACTATTAGAAAACAAGCATGTAACCGTTATATAGGGTCCATCATGCCTTTGTCAACCAATCATCGATGACTATTTCTGCGCATCAGCAATTAAAATTAAAGTTATTTTTAAATCCGCATCCAATAAATAAATTAATAAGTTTTGACAAAAGGTCACCACTCATAATTTTATAACGTGATATTGATGTTGACAGAATAAGTGAGGTACTGAATTATAGAAATTAATGCCGAAGGTAAATTATAGCGTGTCAGCAGGAGATAATATAATTTAAAAATTAGAGAAACGTCTTTTCAAATATTAAAAATGACGCAAGACTTATTGTCTGCCAACCCTTTAATTATATTTTTTATTAATTAGCTGCAACCCATTTATTACAATTTTCTTTCATTATTTTCCGGTGAGGGTCGTTTTTTTTTCCCAAAATGTAGAAAACATGATGTTGATTTTGTACTGTCTCTTACTAAAATATTCATTAATTACAGTTTAAGCCTTATTATTACTTGACTCGTCAAATATTTTAAAATCATGATAAGGTTAATTCTGGTGAGAGAATATCAGATGGACAGGTGGATTATTTTGATTATTAATAAAGAACAGACGTGCTTGGATCATTAACTGATACAAAAATTTACATCTCCTATAATATCGATAAATATTAACATCTTCGCTCCGCTCATTTCTGTTACTGTTGCAACCAAATCCTTCAGTATCACTAGGACTGCAGTTGAATTTGTCCATTAAGAAATTGTTTAAGTTTCCTAATAATATTACAAGAAGAAAATTACAGAGGTACTCATATACTGAA
Organism: Asbolus verrucosus; assembly: GCA_004193795.1. Classification (NCBI taxonomy): domain Eukaryota; kingdom Metazoa; phylum Arthropoda; class Insecta; order Coleoptera; family Tenebrionidae; genus Asbolus; species Asbolus verrucosus. The sequence continues at coordinate 7,491 of QDEB01080830.1, forward strand.
TTGCAGTAAGTTTAGATGATTTATTAACTAATTTTTGAAATACTTTTGTTTTCAGGTATAATTTTCTTTGTAATTTTTTTTTATTACTTCTTCATATTTTATTTTTATTTTGCGATATAATAAAATGGTTTTAAACAATTTAAGTGATCTCTTTCTTGTCATGATTTTTTGATTAGAGATATAGAAACTTGTGTTTAAATACATTTTCTACAACTGTTGAAGTAATAGAAGTAATGTTCATTATATTCATTCCTAATTACGTTTATCGTATATCTGAAATTTGAACAATATATTTTGAAAATCGGATAATTTTAGAGGTTGGTTGGAATGCCATTTGATGATAATTTTCTAAGAAATTAGTGCTTTTTTTTCGTAATTATTTAGATTTTATCTCTCATCTATAGATTATTAGATTTCATTGGAAATTTTATAGTTTTTTTAATCTAGAATAATTGTTTTAGATTCAAAGTAAAATTGAAATTCGTTTTTAATTTTTCTTGTGACTAAGATTAATACCTGTAATGGTTATTTTTTTAAATTTTATTGTCATTATTTTTCCTAAAAGGAGACTACGATATGTCTTTACATTTATGTTAACATTATTTTAGCAGCACTGGAAAGTTCAGCTTAATTCGTTTTGTTATTTGTTATAAATTATAGATATTGAATTTTTGTGGTTATTGCGGTGGTGGAAATTATTCCTTGATCTCTCATTATTTTAAATTAAATTTGTGCAGGAAAGGAAAGCAAGATCAGAAGATTGAAGGGTTAAAAATTATCTAAAATTCTTTTCAAATTGTTTTTTTTTTGTGTAGATGCTGTACATGAAAGATGTTCTCCTTTGCTATTTAAAAGTTACCACTCTTTTCGAAAGAGTTGATTTAAAATGGGATAATGGATCGTTTCGATGGAAATTAGGAGGTGCCTCTTCATGCTGGAACCACAAACATCGTATTGTAAGAGGTGGTACCTCTTCCAGCAGTGTTGCCAAATCGTTTTGGATAAAATTCAGACAAATTCAAGTTCAAATTCAAACATTTCCCCAATTAAATTTCCTTAAAAAAATGAGGTCCAGTGACAAAATTGCCTATTATTCCACACCAAACATTAACTGAAAAAACTAGCTGAAAATGATTTCGAGTATTATTTTGAGCGTAGTAGTTATGTTCATTAACTGCTCCATTGTTATTAAACTTCGTTTCATCACTAAATAAGACAAAGTTAAGGTAATTATTATCGAAATCAATTTTTTTTCTCATAAAATTGCAGAATTGTACCTGCCTAGGTAAGTCGTCTTCTGTTAAATCTTGCACTAAAGTGATAAGGATGAAGCTTATTGGCTTTCAGAATTCGTGATACAGAAGACTGACTAATTCCCATCTGACGAGCCACAATTTTTTGACTTAAATAAGGATTTTCTTCGACAGTATCGATAATGTGGATTTCGTTTTCTGGATTTGTTGTGGTTCTTGGTTTTGCCTTCTTCGCTTTGGGCCAACTTCACGTGATGTCGCTTCTAATTTACGAAAAATTTTATCCGTTGGGACTCTTCAGTTTGGGTATCTTTGAGCAAACAGGTTTGCTGCTTCTGCGGCATTCTGACAATATTCCCCAAGAATAAGGATCATGTTCTTTTTTTCGTTATTAGTAAACATTGTCTCCTTGATTAAACGTGTCATTATTTGTAACAAGCAATAACTTGTCAAAAATTGCGAAAAAGGACTCCTTGATTTATTTCTTTTTTCAATTAATGCATGAAAAACGTTCACTATGAGATATGTATTTTGGGTTGCACTCAAAGTTTTGCAGGCTCGCACTCTTGTGTGAATAAGTCTGCTCTATACGAGTGAAATTCTAGCATTAACTATTATATGTTTCTTTTAAATCTTAAACACAACTTTTTGGAACTTAGTTTTTTTTTAATACACATATATATCATATCATATCATGTATACATATGCTTAAACTCAAATTCACTGAATCAGTTAAAGAATATTTTATTTTGTGTTTTGATTATACATGAAAAAATAAATTCATACATTTATAGATACAAAAAAAATGTATTTTATTAAATGTTTTCTAACCTTGTCCTAATTCCACCCACAACGACAAGACTATTTGAAAATATCCAGTAACATAATGTAGGGTGCCATTTATACATGTTGTTCCAAAACTGCCGCGGAAAAAGTGTAGAGTATGAAAAGGTGTATTAAAATAAATAATAATTTACAAAAATTCTTCACATTTTCGTGTTAGTTTTAAAGTTTTAGAGTCCTGATGTTTGAAAAAAGAAATTTATTTATGCAAAAATTTTCGGGAAAAAAAATTTGAACTTTATCCATACTTGGATCCTGTTACCAGATTTCACTCATAAAAATCTTACAATTTAATGGATTAACTAATTTTGAAGTCATTATTTTAGCCATTTTTTGAGTAAACTACATCCAGCTACATATCTTTCCACCAAAGAAAGTTTTAATCTAATTATTGTAGTTTCAATGGATATTGCTCAACAGTTCTGTCAAGTGTGGTTTATTGTCATTTTTTCGGTGAAGTGTTTATTCTTAACAATCATGTACTCCTTTCAAGAATATTCAGATATGTACCTGGCACATGGAGCTGCTGAGTCTAACTATTCTTAAGCTGGAAGATTGTATATCCGGAAAAGATTTTCAAGTTCATATGCAAACGTTAATACGAAGACACGGAAGATACTCTAAAGAGAGAGAACTAAAGGTAATATACCGCCATCTCCGCCCAGAATATCGGTAATATATTCGCAGTCAAGATACGACCAACATATTGAAGTTATTGCAACAAATTCACGATTACGAACAATGGCGAGTGAACTTCGAAGCCAGAAAACAAAACAGCGAACCGAATGCAAAAGTCCGGTGAACAATATTGGCACACTGCGCACAAATAATCAACGGTTTCACACCGCTAAGAGCGCTGAGGATCCACTGAAGGAGCCCGTGAGCCGTAAACCTACTGAAGAAAATATCTGCTGGAGATGTGGTCAAACCGGCCATCTCCGATATGGATGCCGCTTACCCCAGAAGATATTTTGTTCCCGCTGTGGAAAAGACGGTGTAAAAACCACCGAGTGCACGTGCCAATCACGCCAGAAACCAGAAAACTCCGAAAGGGCTGGGAACCGAAAACAAACCCCCGCCAGTCCACAAGCCTAAGCGGGCAATCCGAAAACAGCTATTCGTCTGTCGGCACCGTCGACGCCGCCATTGACAGCACCTCTGATAAATTCGATTGTCGTTGACAATCGGATGAAACTGTCACTACGAATCGCTGACAATGAATTCATTGCGTTGGTAGACCCAAGATCCGTACGATTGTATGTAAGCCGAAACATTGCCGATCATTGTCAAGCCTATGGAATTTTTCCGACTCCTATTTCACCGTCCCTATTGTCCCAGATGGCAATTCGTACCGTCTCATTGAGTTGCCAGGAGTTTGAAATTAATTTCACAATAGAGAACACTGAAATGTCGCAAAATTTCCTTCATCTACCAGAGTTAACAAACGACGCGGTGTTGGGAATGAACTTCCTCCGCAAGCAGTAACTTATTATAGATTTGGCAAAGCAAGAAATCTGACTTGGAAACCAAATTCTATTGAAAGAAGATCCTGCTCCGTACTGACTCAAACCCGAATGCGATGCGCTCGAACCGTCGAGCTCAAATAAAGCTTAGGAGCAACTTGTGGAAGCCCAATGCAACAAGTTTGAAGCAATCAAAGGTCGTGCCGACAAAAACCGACATCAAATCCTATAATCACCGTAATATCGTTTCCGTATCGATTTCCGAAAGGTGAACCAGGTGACAGAAAAAGTACTTCTCCAGTATTGACCTGAAGGAACGGTACTCTCAAAAACCGATGGAAGTTAGCCCCTATCCGCCTTCACGGTGACATCACGGGATTTATTTCAACTCCGAGTCCTTCCGTATGGACTACACTCAGGACCAGACATGGGGCCAAGCGCCTTCGCATACTTGGACAATATGATCATTCTTGAAAACTCGACCTTATTACCGACCCACCAACCGATTACCGATTCTGCCTCAGGACCGGCTCTAGAAAGGTAGCCCTACCGAACCGGCCAGGAGGCTGATAATGTTAATTTTTCAAAATGTGTTTCTTTTTTGTTTGCAAATAGTTAGAATGTATCTGGAGTAGGGTAGTTAGAGTTAATTTTTAATTTAGATAACCGAGAAATTACTCTCTCAACTTAGGGGGGTGTGTAACGAAGTCAACAGGCGCTGATGCATCCGTGACGCCACATGAGCGTCCCCTCCACCCAAACTGCATCGAGCCAAGTGGAAGGAGACTTCGAAACGGCTATAAAACAGAGGACGCACCACCGCGACAGGCAGTAAGTGTTAGGGAGTCTCTGGAAAGTGCCGAGCTCCCGACCACTTGCTGTGTGATTGAGGGCCCTGGAAAGTGCCGAGTTCTCCTTCATACGAGGACCTCTTTAAGGGCAGCAACCGTAGGAAAGTGTCCGGTCTACTGTTCTATTCTCTCCTCCGACCGCGCTGGAAAGTGCCGCGCGGGCGTTCCGTCCATAACCTCC
>QDEB01080847.1:0-16647 GCA_004193795.1 Asbolus verrucosus
TGACTGAAGTTCTTTGAATTTCTGATTGATTTAAATCATGTTAACTACTTCCTAAAAAAACTGTAAAACAAACAACATGCGATCTAAATATTTAAACTTTTTACTTATAAAATATGGTTGTCATATTTTTCATGTCAAACACGTATGGATTTACAAGAACTCTACGAACTATGTAACATATATAACATTAAACTAACAAATATATTACCCGTCTACCTTAACGTTCAAAACAAAAATTTAAAAAATAACTGTAAATGTTACTAAGAATAAAAAAGATCCCATCAGATTATTCAGAATTTATCAAATGTACAACTTTGATCCTTGGCCAAGATATAAAATTAGAATTGTATTATACGCCTTATGAATATAAACTGAAAATTTCCCTCTTTTGAATTTTGACACGCAGAGCGCTCGCTGCAATTTTCAAAATTCCAGTCATGATCTCGAGCAAACCAACACCTTGACTGTATTTCTAAAGATAGACATTACCAACTTTCAAAGCCAAGAATTTAATGTGACATTGTGGTGACATAGTTGTTTTTGAATCATTATGTATGATTAAGGATTTAACCTTTTTTTCACTTTTTCTTTGTTCCACGAGAAAATATTTACTCGCTTTGTTGTGGAACGTTGAACATCACCATTGTAAATGTTAAAATTTACCGCAACTGTATTATGAAAAAGCTTAAAACAAAATTGACAGTTAAAAGCATACAGAAGAAGACTGTAATATTAGGTTCGTTTCAAATTTTCCAAAATATGTTTTAAAATGCGAGAAGACGACAATATATCACACTGTAAGGTGAAATGTCGCAATCCAAAAAATGTAACAAACTTGTCTTGTCATACAGAACACGCAATCTAATAGTGTCCAGAATCCTTGAACTTTTAACAAATCCGTAATTAACTTAATCAAAATGAAATATTGAAAGTGCTTTTGCTTGTATATCTTGGACTTTATTCAAGCATTTTTGAAAACTGCGCCTCCACAGCGCTGAAATTTTCATTGCTCATAAATATTTACCCACTTGAGGGGTTTCCAGCAAAAACTTTTGATTTAACCACAATCGAAAACCGTCGCACCATAAAGGCGCACCAACTTCAGTCTAGACGACGCAAATTCCCAAAATTTCCCTGCACGTGTTCGTTTACCCGAAAAATTAGTTGCAGTAAATCGTCTCCACACAATCCGGCCTCCACCGCTTTAATTTTGAGATGGAGTCGTCGGCGATGCAACTCAGAATTAGTTATCCAAGTAATTTGGCAAAAGCCAAGTTGAAAAGACGCAATCGCCTTGCCTTTGGCATCATCGGACCATTCTGGTCCGATGATAGCGAACGGCTCTCTGCCTCTCTGCCGATTGAGCCTCAATATAACAGAATCGAATCTTTCAAATTTGCATAAACAGAATCATCTGCCAAGGATGTTACATAAACGTACAAACAGACGTGTACTGTCGTCAGCCGATAGTGACATAAACAGACAGTTCATGGTCCGCCAACCAATTCAATCACTGTCCCCCCCGCTCAAGTTTACGCCCCATGAAGATTTTATAAACACATTAAAATTTCGGCAGAAGTGGTCTTTAAATAAACATTATTAAATCGCACCACGGCACTCGAACCGCCATTAAATCGCACCGCAACCGAATTTCATTTCGTTATTAAGTTTATGAAAGATTATTGTTCCATATGGGGCGCGAAGCAATCAACAAGACAACCATCATCAATCATGGCACATTATGACTCTGCTATCTTAATTAAATTTCATTCGCGCCTTATCGATAATAGAAATGTTGTTCGTTCAAAATGTAAATTTTTGTACAAACACAGAATCGGTTAGTACCGCCGCTTCCTAGTTCCAGAACTGATGCACGTGCAGTATTTTTCCAAAATCGTATTCACGACAGTCCGGCTCGGTATTCGTAAAATGCAAAAACGAATTGCTTGCCAACTTCCTATTTTATGAGATCTCTAAACTCCACGCGTGTTTGTTTAACTATTTATAGATATAGATATAAAACCACAATCAAATCAACAAGTCAGGTTAAGCTACCCAATTCGAGCTTTTTATGTGGATAATTAACAGGCCGTCTTGTACGATCCCATTAGCATGACACGTGTGCAGCTTATAAATCAATAAATAAAAAATCAATGCATGCAAAAATTGGATAGCCTCAGCCTTGATATTTATTTTGACACTTTGTTAAGTTTATAACATTGGAGCACGACTTCTTTGGGACGAACCGGGGGCGTATCGACCAGGAAGGGTATTAAAAGCTAATAAAATTCTTATAATAAATAACAAATTGAGGAGCCTCCTTAAGCATTGTTATGAGATCATTTTAAGGGCCAATTTCGCTGCCGTTGACTCATCCTAAATTTAACTGTATTCGCAGTGGTATTGTTACATTTTGAAAATGCCACGCTGAGCCTCCGGGTGACAAATTATGATCCTATATAAAATATTGATTAATGATTAACTTTCACGATGTACTCGTAATGAAGGCTATAAATTATTATGTCTTTAGATAAAGGCTACAAATGTTAATACCAACCGCTCCTGTGGTGCCATTTCATAAAAAATCTACGTGTCATTTAATAAATGAAAATTGTTGTGTATCCTCCGCATCAAATGTGGACGAATGAAATAATTAGGGAATGCATTTATACAAGCTGGTCCGAAAAAAGTCGACACGCTTCGGGTCCGGGTGGAGGTCTTCAAGATAAAGGATTAGGCAGGAAATTAAACTTGTCCGAGATGAGATGTTCAGCTTGGAGGTATAATGAAATAAGTTGGTCGCAATCATCTAATTTCCTTTTTTCCCTTCTTGCAACCGGGGATCTATTAGAGATCTTTTCATTTTGCAATTTCTTTGTAGCTTTGAATCCTCTTTGCTCAAACAAAACGATTAGCTGCACAAAAATCATGAATTATTGAAGGAACCGGTCACGAACACCTCCTCTCTTCCGCCCCACGAAATAATAATTTTCTGGTCACGCTTTGTGTGGACCGGGAGGAAATAAAATTTTTATAAGAATGGAAATGTCACAGCTACAAACGGCGGTGTAGCATTGATTTTAAATGGCGCAACTTCCAGACGACAGCTTATTACTTTCAACGATATCAGTGCAATATCGCAGTGCTGCTCTTTCGTTATTGGGTGGAAGCGCAATGAACATTTCTCGTGGAAATTCTGCCAGGTGTGCTAAATTGTCGGTCATTTCTTACTCTCTGGATTCTGTGTTAATACTGCATCTATGAAGTCGGTAGAATTTTGACATGTGTTGTTGAAAATAAGCCCAACTTGGTTTTATTGAATCGGAGAAAGATGCGGAGATAAAACGGGAGTATCTGCTTTAATGTTTTTGTAAAAAATTAAAGATCTTTATCCTATACGTATCAAACAATAATCACATCAAAAATTAATAAACAACAATTTAAGGCAACAAAGAAATTACGATAACGATTGGGATATTTGAAATTTTTCTTTTGTTAAAAACTAATAAAATTAAGGCTTGAAATAGTTACATAACTGCATTTACAAAAAGATTGTAAATAATACAACAATACATTTTGAAGCCACCTTAAAAAACAATAACCACTTTTTTGATTTGAATTTTTTGATTAAGAAATTTAACATTTAAATTATTCAAAGTTATCAAAAAAATATATTTCCTTCTCGCTGATTAAAAGGGAGGGAAAAAATTTGATAATAATGGAAGTCAAAAATAGAGAATGATGGTGATAAACAAAACCTTTCGGTGTAAAGTTAACTGTGTCAAATATAAATTCAAAATAAATAGTCAAAAAATCTAACGATATGAACTTAAATGTGGTGCAACGTTTCCCAAATTTTTTGGACCATGAAATAAGATTCTAATTTTACTTTCACAGTGCTTATAAAATACAATTTACATCTAATAAACATCTCATGAAGGCTGATTCCCTATAATATAAAACAACTATCCAGGGTGTTCTATTATTTGTCAAATAAAATTAATGTAGGTAGAATAGATGCATAATAATTGTTTACATGAGTTTTTGAAAATTATTAAAGTTTCAGGTGTTGATTTAGAAAAATGTTGGTGAGGCAACACGTACCTGTAATTACCAATTTATAGCTCCATGGGGTAGCATTTAATGAAAGGTGGTTGTATTTTATAAACGAAAGTCACAGCCCCATATTTATAGCCGATTTAGTTTTTTAATGTATTTTCAGTTTTTAATCGTTTATGTGTAAAAGCACCTTTATAGTGCATCTTTGAACTTGCAAAATTTGCTCAAAATTTAAAGTATCATTTGGAAAATAAAAGATAATATCTCTTAGGAATAAAGCTGTAATAGTTTTTTTTTTTGAAACCACCAACGGTGCGGAACCTTTCTTCCACAAAGTTTCTAATATCGAAAAAAAGTCAAATGATCTTTGGCTTCACAGTATATAAAAAAGCTTCTCAATAAAAATTAATTTTAAATTACAGCTTTTAGAATATCAGCAGCAAACTAATTTTCTAAATTACACAGTGTTTACGAGAAAATTATAAGTATAAAAAATATAATATAATAAAATATAAAAAGTAATGTATAAAAATTGCTGAAAACATGGGTGGAAAAGTAACATAAAGCTGAGGAAATTTCCATTTGCTTGTCTTTAGTATTTTACCCCGGACACCTGAAATAAAATTGTCAATGCACCCTTATACATACAAAAAGGGAATATCGTTGCACCAAACGTAGTTCGCAAAAGTTAAGGTAGCTATTTTGGTACAAACCAGTGTTTTAAAAATTCAAAATTTTTGAATTTTTTAACAAAGAAGCAATGAAACTATTGTGGCTTTTGGTGAAAATGTATAATCCCCAAACTGAAATAATGTTGCAACTAAAGTAGTGAGATCCAGTTCACCGAAATAAAATGTGTAAGTCAACGGTGCACATTAAATTCTAAAATTGTTCCCTTCATATTCCATTACATGAAATCATGATCCCATTATAATAAAAATCTGAATCGTTTCTGGAAAAGGTAACTAACTTACCCAAAAAGCGAAAAATAGCACTTAAACCATACCTGAAACAGAAATAAAGATTTGTTAATGCAAACAACGCATGACTTCATAATAAAAAATGTGACCAGAAAGAAAAATAAATGAACACGTGGTAATAACAACATACCAGCAAATATTTGGTATTCCTACTGAGTAGTGCGAGTTAATTATAATGACATTCATTAGCACATTTTAAACACTATAAGTAAGGAGGTAGAATAATTATTAAAATCCACTTACTAAAAGCACCGGTATCGAGTGATATGTGGGTAAACAATTTTTTTCTCTCGATTTTTGATGATTATTGTTAACGACTGTGACTTGCAAAATTCAAGCATTAACGGTTATGATAATAAACGTTAATTAAACTGCAATGAAAGTTTCATTTCCTTTTTTCTGTGCGGAATAAGGGCACAACAATGCGATTTTATTATACTTGCAGTTGGGTAAATGAATTGCAACCAGAGCGTGAAAGCATGGATAATTGGTTTACGAAATGGAAAAATAACGTATGCGAAAAAAACACTGCAGAACCTCCATAATTATACTTGGGATTTGCGTCACATACCCACATATTACTATCAATGTTGTGATAATTGCCAAACACAAGCACGTAGTAACAAAGAAAATTTACACAACTAATATTTATTGCCTTTAACATTTAAGGAAAAACGACGCTCATGTAAATAAAAGCAAAAGTCGTTATAAGCTTGCAAGGCACGCCGTTTGATACACAATTGTATTATACTTCCTGAATTTTAAGTGGAAAAATGGTAATCCGGGAATTCATTACGAAAACGTTCTGTTCTAAACCAACAAGATTCTGTAAGTGGATTAAAAAAGATATCGATCTAGACGGACAATCGGAATTGAAGGAAAATTCTTGCGGCCGACTTTATCGCCGGAATTATCTGGCCCTTTCAAACGTGCTAAGAAAATTTAATTATCTCATGAACTCTCATTCTTCTGTATAATCTGGGTGGCACGTCTTGAGTTAATCACCCTGTATGTTCTTCGCTTGGTTATCTTTCGACTGGCTGAGCGTTATTCGAATAAAAACTGTTCGAATCTTGGTAGAGCGACGAGAATCCACGCCTAATCCTTGTGAGCTTTTAAGCTTCGTCGTTAATATGGATTACGTCCTTCCTGTTCTTGGATAGTGTGGCAACGCAGTTTATATGAAATTACATAAAACTATTAGGGCATGTATCCAGCCAAACTTACAAAACCATTTATCCACTCTACAGGCGGTCCCGAAATACAACTTTCATCATTCCACCTGAATTTTGTTCCATCTTGTTACTTGTGAAATGATCACCTCTCCTTAAAACACAAAGGAACAAAGTCTGTTTTATTATTCTCATGAAACTGATTACGTACACCGAGAGTCACTGTAATAACAGTTGCCATTTGTAGTTTCAGTTGGAATGTATTTTTAAACCGGATTTTCAGCAAACAGCTTTCAATTTCATTCAATATTTCATCGATTCCGATTTTCATTTAAAATTTTTGCACTAAAAGGCGGTATGTTCCAGCTTATCTAACCACTGCAAAAATTTATTTATGATAATTCGTGGAGCAAAATCGCGAAAGTTTCGCAATTCAAAGGAACTGAACATCTGCAGATTAACCGCAAGTGTCACTCCATCCGTCGCAGTGACACCAACTTTTGTTTCAGCAAAGTAACAATTTCCGATGAAATCAAGTCCGATTAATTTGTAAACGCCAACCCCTTTTGAAATATTTGTGGTGGACACTCTGTACAAAGCGGATCGATTTGTCACGGTGGAAATCAAATGCATATTTTATATGGTCTTTCAGTGGCTGTGTTCAACAGATAAGTGTCGATAAAATGTCATAAAAGGTTATTGCGGAAGAGTACGGTCTATTTTATAAAAAATAATCTTTATTGTGTGTTTTAGTGTAATCGTTGCTTTAATTAATTCTGTACCACACTCCACCGATTCGATCCAAATAATAACAGACGAAAACACTCTAAAACCTCTCTTTATCCGAAGATTTGATCGTTTTTACGGATTAAATTGAAACGTTGTCGAATGAATGGATGATAATCTTTCGAAACGATGTCAAGTGTTTATGAGCGAAGGAAAATAATTTCGTGTATGCAAATATTCGGGGCTGGCTTTCAGCATAGAAACAATACTGTAGCCTTGTGAAGTGTATTATACAGTTTTGCACACTTTTCTAATTAACCTTAATCTAGATGTACACAGGTTCCGAATAAAATTTTAAAACTTTAATATTTCTGGAGATAAAAATAATTTGATCCCAAGGAAAGTACTCCAGATTACTTAGCAATGAATGTTCGTGGCCCTGACACGAGTAACAAATATATTTCAAAAAAACATAAATAAAAAACGTTATTAATGAGACGTAAACATCTTTTATATTAGCTTACATTCAGAGTTATAATAACAAGGAGAAATTAGCTAAATTTAAAATGGCCGACGTTAAAAATGATATTTTGCAAATTTAATTAGATCATTTCATAAACATCGCTCAAGGCCAACGGGAATAAAAAAATACTCAAGTTCCAGAATTAACCGCTATGGTTCGTTTATTTTATACAGATTATGTACACATATTATAAAATAAAAAGAAAAAATTTGCACACCGTACCAGGTGGCTAATAGATTTTTTATGGCGATCCATTATGGCTTGTTATGTTAAAATTGAATAACGTGTTTTAGTTAACGATTATCATCTTTATCTTTTTTTTTTAACTATAAATTATATCCTTACGTGGCCTGATTATTAGGATTAAAAAAATTGGCACGTCACAGCACCTTGCTCCTAGCTTCGAAATTAAATGCAGTAAACACAAGAATCTGAATTAGAGCCATTTTTCCCGATTTTACCCTATCACCTTCTCACTTCAAAACTTGGCGAATGAAATAGTTATTGCAGAATAAAACACCCTCTATCGAGTATAGGCGTCAATTAAGGTTCAGTTCAGTACTTACCAGCCGGAAGTGATTTAGATTAAATTAGCTTAATACTAGTTTGGCAGGTATTCTAAATCGAAAACTTGCATGTCAAACTGCTTAGCAAAGGGTTGAAAATTGTTTCGATCGGGTCATTTTAGGGGTGTCACTTCCTTAGCTGGCATTCACAAGGATAATCGCCTTTACACCTTTACTTTGTTTTGACATGCGAAATTGGATTCTAAATTTACAGATTTTTTAGGAAAACACGTGCCACTTTATGTACACACAAGGTGCATCTAAATGCGTACGTGTCACATTTTTTTTAAATAGCGCACTATAATTAACTTTTGTTTATGTCTTTGATAAATATTCTAATTCTCGGAATTTTGTTTCATTTTTAGCAAGATCGAGTGTTTTTGAGAATCCACCGTTCGAATCGGTAGAATAAGGCGAAAAGCACTAGTTTGTTGGGTTACAGCTTCGCAAGCTTTGAAAGTTTTTCAAAAGCTCATAATTTAAGATGATTTCGGAATTTTTTGGGGACACCGTAGTTTTGCAAAATATGCAGTAAGTTTTTCGCAACTAACTTAGAATATGTAAAAAATGTTGTTGTAATGATTCAAAGGGATGTACCTCTCTTTAGAAAGCATTTAATTAAAAGAAATATTTTACCTATTTTTCGATTTATTTTCGTATTCCAGGTGAGTTGTTGAAATTTGGTTCCACATTCCATTTTTGTAAAAGGACTACAAAACATTATAGTTAAAAAGAAAAATAATTTGGGACACATGACACCAACTTTTTTTCTCAAAAATATATTTTACCATATAAACATTTTACTGTAACTCCAAATATATAAAAATATATATGACATAAAAAAATGGTCTTACTTTTCAAGAAACCGAAAATGGTAAAATAATGATATTTGCCGACATGATTTTGCCAAATTAAATTCTAATTGACTGGTAAAATAAGATTAATAATAAAATAAGAATAAAAAGAGGACGAGCTAGACTTCATTCTACTCTCTTTTATGCCCCACTGTATATATAGGTACAGTTGGCAAAATATTCAAACATTGATTTAGTTGAATTACTATAAATGATCAGAGTGTAAATTTATAACGAATCAATTAAAACCTAATAATTTTTTATTCACAAACTTTCTTATTAAAACTTCAAATTTTCTTTGTGAATTCATTCCAAATATATTCTTTTTTTTTTAAATCATATTTTTCGAATTTGAGAATTTTGCAAGAAATATTTTTCTAGGTTGAGGTGTAGAACTGGTTTTGTTGATAGCAAATATAAGCATAGCAGAATTTTTAAAACTTCTGAGATTTGTGGCTCAGGATTTCCTTAACTTGAAATAATGCGAACAGTGTTGTTGTTCACGATATTATCATCATAATAATGTTACAATTGAACTGATTTTGAATCTTTTATATTAACTTATTTTACGCATTTCAGCAGACAAATACAAAGTTGAATGTTAAAATTGTCAAAATTCGATTTTTGATTTTAAATTCATAAAATTTAAGGAATTTCAAATAAATCTTAATGATATTTGTATTAGCAGAACATAACTGTTCCTGACGATTTTATGGCTTTTGGGATTTAATAACATTTAACCATACTGACCTTTGCTTGTGGAGTTTCATCAACTTACTCAGACTAAGAGATAATAAAAAATATTTATATACGCACGAATAATTTCAGAATGCGCCGCAAGTAACTACATTAATTCTGTGAAAGCTACTCTTGAGTTTACGACCACGGCATCTGTAAATCTTTTATAAAAGTAAGTAGCGTTGCAACGAAATTTTCTTTTGGCATATTTTCATCAGGAAAATTGAAATGTACAGTTTTTATTAAGCACAGTTACACCGTCAAGTCTGGACTGTGAGGTCGATAAAAACTATACCACGCCACTGATGAGAGGCAGTTGTTGGAAACTGTTAACATGTTGCAGTCAACACCTACGACATCAATGCGAAAATGCCACTAACCAAATAAATTTTTGTCGAATTTTAATAGTCCAACGTTTTGTACCCGTTGCCGAAAAATTTGTCATTAACTTCATGGCCAACACGTCCTGATTTGTTGCATTCATCTTATTTGTATTCGATTTCATGTTTCAGTTATTTACAGAGTTAACAACGTTAAAAAGAAAATGTGACAACTAGAACAATGGTGTAAGAATTACGAAACATTTTCCCGTTAAAAATTCGTGAATAAGCATAGAGTTCACACTAAAATTGGGCCACTACCAAAATATGATTTGTTGACATTAGAACAAAACGAATATTAGTCCATTTAGCAGAAGCAAGGTTACATTACATAAATACTTGTTACGTAATGTTCAATGACCCGTTTACATCATATGATGATACACATTCTTCTTTCTAACTCGACGATACAAACGCAAAAAATATTG
The DNA here is from genome assembly GCA_004193795.1 of Asbolus verrucosus. Taxonomy (NCBI): domain Eukaryota; kingdom Metazoa; phylum Arthropoda; class Insecta; order Coleoptera; family Tenebrionidae; genus Asbolus; species Asbolus verrucosus. The sequence continues at coordinate 10,427 of QDEB01080847.1, forward strand.
TTTTTGATTTTTAACCAAACCATACTTTTCATGCAAGAATCCCTCATATTACATGGAAATATCCCACTGACATCAAGAGCAAATAAGAGGAAAATAAGGATAATTCAATTCCTTTTTCATCAATTTTAAAAATGTATATAGCTTCTGCATAAGGCGAATAAAAATGTCATGAATTTTACATTTTAGAGTTTGGAAACATATCTTGATATTTTCATTTGTTCCCTGCCGTAAAGCCTTTATTATTTCGTCTTCTGCTGCGCTGCTTCGGCTGCCATCTTCGATTTATTGCAATCGCCATTAACAAGGCAGCGAAGTATTTTTTATCAGAGAGGCAATGCAAATATGCCCGATTTAACAGCTTTCGTTCTATTTGTGGACACATGATATCACTCACAACGATAAACATAATAGTTGCAAACGTGCCAGAAGCAAACGGCATGTCCAAAAGGAGAAAAAAATGTTTAATTAGAACCGATGCCAGCTCGTAACACAGAAGCCACTCTTTTAATGCCCCGTTGACACATCTACCTTGAAAAACAAAGAGTCCTTGCTCCGACGAAGATGTGCTCATTGTTCTCGACGTCGCCACTAAAATAGGACCAGAAGACGGATGCCAGGACATCTTCGTTCGCAGAAATAAATCTTTTTAAAACCGCTTGGCACAAATGCAACCGACAACTTCGACTTCCTCGATGTGCAGTATTATGGCAGAAATAAGACAACGGAAAATGTAAACAATGACATCAAACCGCAATAAATTCCAACTCAACTGGCCACAATTTGTTATTTGCGGAACTAACAAGCTCCTATTACTCGAATAGTTTTTACAGCCACTTAATTTGGCAGGCGAAATGATGAATTACACCATATTACACTCGCACCGAAAAAATTATCAATTACTTTCACGCCCGACACCACGGACGGCGGTTATCAGCAAGGACGTCTTATCGCCAGATTCGAATTTGTTTATATTTTCGACAGGAAATGTTAATAATGGTGTGTCGCTTTTTGTGTCATATTTTTGACGGGAAAAATCGTCGATTTTTACATTTATTACCGCTCTAATTGATAATTATTATTAAATTAAAATAAAGCAATCGCTACACTCTATCGCTAATGAATTATCCGGAATTGAACGAAACTTAATTACACGAAATACATAAATCTCGGGCATTATCATAATTACATGGCTGACCTTAATATAGCGTAATTTATAACAGAACGGTTTTAGTGTGCAAATTAATGTTTTTCAGATACTTTTTGTTTGTCCACGATTGTACGCAACTTCACCATGGCCTTAATAAATCTCGTATTAATATTTATACTAATTTAATCTTATTGTCTTGTTAATCGTTATAATTAGTACGTATGCTCATTACTCCACTGATTTATTATTATTAATTACGTTTTATGCTTCATTTGTTGTTAATTGTTATTTTAATTATTAGATATCGATTAACAGCGCTTTCATTTTTATCATTTTTTTAATTTTATGACTCAAATTTTACCGATCGTCACAGAACCTTGTAAAAATGATACTTTCTCCCATTATCGGATTTTTCATAAAATGATATTACATATCACATTAAATAATAAAAGTAATGAAGCTGACCTATAACCCCCTAGTTTGTTAAAAAAAAGAGTACGTGGGGTATTTTGTTTTTATTTAAGTATGTATAATGACACATTTTATTAACATTAACACAGTCATAAATTATAGTAAGGCCAAAAAAACACCACTTTTTTCTCGTCATGAGTTCAAATGTGAAAGATAAAAACGGTCAATTATCCTCGGCCAAAGGATTTTCTCATAAAATGATCCATGGTAATTAAATAAAAAACGAATCTGTCTTAATATTCATTTTAAAAATTTCCTCCGTTCCTCAGGATGTTTCTAATGTTGCTGGCTGGTCTTCATTTTCATTTTTTATTACTTTTCACGGTATTTTCGGTATGGTTATTACAAATAAAGTGATTGTCATGGGTTTTACACATGAAGTTATGTGGGTAACAAGGCGTAAAGTTTCATAATTATTTTTATATCCCATACTGGGACTTCTTAAATATCTACCTTTGTTACAAAATAACAAAGCTGAATTGAGTTTTAAAGATGGGACAGCAACATTTAACGTAAAAGGTCATCAAGAAAGAAAAATTCATTTTTACGACCTCCCTTGAGTAAAAACATTGAAAAGCATGCAAGCTGAATAATGATTGTGGATTGTCTCGAATAGAATCAACAGAATCAAATTATGGATTAAGAATAGAAAACGATAACAAGATTGAATCGTAGAAATACTAAAAAATTACTTGAAAGTTGATTTAAAGAAGTTAAGGTACAGAAGTAGAAAATGTAAAAAAAGATTCCTATTTAGGTTCTGAAAGACCATAGAAGAAATCTAGAAATTTCTGTTTATTCGCATTAAATTTCTAGATGCAATATTAAAAATAAAAATGTCTAAATATACACAGGAAGTCTTGAATTGCACACATTACTACAGATAATCTTTTTAATAGCTTTGAACTCTGCGATAATAAAACTGGAGTGGACTATCCATTTTTAGTTAATATTTAATAAACGATAGAAAAATTATCATCTATCTATGATCATGTATTTTGAATTTTACTTTACACCTTTACGTTCCCGTCAATACTGTCGCTGCTAAACGACATGACGTCTTAGCACAAGTTCTCAAAATTAATTTAGTAGAAGGATATTGCCAAGATTTAGACTATCATCCCCAATTTCGATTTACAGTGTTTTTTTATCGGTGATTCGGCGTAAAAGTCAAAAATGCGCCAAAACTATTTGTAAATACTGTGGCTAGTTTTAATACAACAGAGTTCAAAGTCACTGAAAAAAGTTTCAGATACTAGAATACATTACCGCACATCGGTTCAGAGTTAGTCTGCTATATGATCCTAAATATATATCTGGAAATATTATTTCCAGTAATTTGTTTTCCAGTCATCGTATCAGTCAAAAAAATTAATGAAAAATAGATTATCGCAAGTAAACGAAAAAACGTTGAAATAACTAGAAATCGCTAAAAAATTAGTTAATCTAAACCTTAAAAAAAAGCTTTAGGACAAAGAAGAGTGGAGTCACAATAAAGTAAAATATATGAAGAATTAAGATATCAAATTTATTAGCGGTCATAAAGACAGAACGCAAAAACAAAACAATTCAGATAATCAATAGTTATGTATGCAATCTTTCAGATATTTTGTGATAAAAAAGAGAACACGTTAAGGTATGACATCATCAAAGACCTTTCAGTACAATTTATCGGCGACAAAGAGGACTAAGACTACATTTTTATGTCTGAAGGGTCTCAAAAATGAGTCACCAACTATTTCAAATTATTAAATTAAACTACATTTATTTTAGTGTCATTTGATGTTAAATTATAGGAGCTGTAATACCAAACTCAACTGTAATGTAGAAAAAAAGTCGAATAAAAAATATGACATGATCATAAGAAAGCTACAACTCGGCGAAGATAAATTATTCAAATTTAATCATGGAAACAAAAAAATGTGATACTTTTTTGACTAATTTTGCTGCCCTGAATTAATTTTCAAAGGCGCTTGCACATTTTATAAAAACATCACAAAAACAACTAATAAACAAATTCTGTATGTTTGAAGAAGCAATAGAAAGTATCATTTAAAGAAATACGAATGACATCATCAGTCAAAAGTGTTTCATATAAAAGACATTTTACTCTCTGAGCAATGGTTTAAAATGGGACAGGCTTGAATCACCAATTTAAAATATACGCTGGCTCTGAGCTCTACATAAGTCACCCTGTATAGCGAAGTGTATCGTCATCAGGTGAGTAACTGAAATAACAGAACTGGTGATGAATGACTCCAATTAAAACGATCAACACTCAATTAAAACTCGAAACGTTCGACCAAATTTGTGCAGTTATATAAGTCGAAAAACAAAATTCTTGATCCTGATTCGTGTGTCAATTAAGCGGCTTATCACCAGCTTTACCTTGATCACCGCGATCAGCGTTTGAAGTCCTGCTTTGTTTACTGCACATTCAGTTCGCTGATAAAAATGTTTACAGCGAAAAAATTCAAATGACTTTGAACTTTAATTATTTACTGTACGCCAGCCCCCAAATGTTAATCGCTCAAGGCAGCCGATGATGCAAATTTTATTTTCTGCACCGCCACGATGCAAAAAGGCGGAAACGAAACGAAAATGAAATTATCAAGAATGGATAATCCCCACAAAAAATAGGATGACGGAAAAAAATGAGATTAACGACTCTAAGTCGGTCCGACGTGCATTACGCACTCAGAAAATACCTTGGCAAGTGGCAGCTCATGATCAAAACAGATTATTCTTACAGCAGATGGGCAGCACAAATGCTCCACTGCACGTTTAAGATAAATAACGAAACATTTTAGTTCGGTTTATTTCAATGGGTAATGACAGGATATTCCACACATAAATAAGCCGTGGTATAACTTCTAACGCCTCTATATTTACAATCTATTCATGTAAGAAATAGAGTGCACGATCTGCTCAAATAAACAAGGTACATGAATCCAACACACGGACCTTTGTCGCAGTTGGTCACAAAAACTTTTACTACTCCGAGAATTATAAACATGTAAATAACTCTTCCAAAATGGAAATAAAGAAATCACACTCGAAACATCCCAGAATTCATTTAATTTTGTCGCAATATGCTCTCCTTGAACATGTTAATTTAACACGATTGTTAAGGTTAAATAAGATCTTGCAGTTTAACAGTTATTGCAATTAAAGCAAAGTATATCGACAATTTATGTCTTTTAATCACAATACTTGTCAATAAATTATATATTTATGAATGTATTAAAGCCAGGATTGCAGAATGAAAAATTCTTCAAATTAATTATTACGTCTGTTGTATGGAGATTTATATCAGATTATTTGTCCTCGTATCTCTGCTAGGGAAGGTCTTGATAACTTGCAAGTTCCTGGAACATGAAAGAATAACGCAGATCCTTTTTTTCAGTTATAACCGGAGCTCCCCAGTCTCTCGTTCATCATTTACATCTGAGAAAAGACGAAAAAACAACGAAAAAGGGAGCATCTTGCGGCCAATACAGTCTGTTAAGTCAGTATGTGGAGGGAAGTCCAGAAAAAAACTAATTTGATCAATTATCCCCGTCTAGCAAATCTGCCTAGCGAAGAATGTTAACGTCCATCAGAAGCAATCGTGATTCAGGATTTCTCCCTGGTTCTGTAATAATAGATGAGACAAGGACACACCCTTGTATCTTGAATTGCAGCTACACGGCATGGAGATGCGAGAAGAGCCCTCCATGTACAGTTTTTGAGACGTCAGAGAGAATTTTACTAATTAATTATTTAGAACATGAATAACTAAAAGAGGGTCTTCTTCCCCGGAGGATCGATCGAAAAACTGTGTGAAGCCAATTAGGGAGAACACGCTGGAAGTTCGGTCTGACGGGGACAATGCTCTCCGCCATAATACGATTGACTGTGATGACCGCATTAATTTTAAAATCCTGGATGTTTGCCAACGGGAAAAGGTGTGTATAATTTTTGCGAAAAATTGAGTAAATCGTAATTTATGACGACAGCAAAAAGCTCCCGATTTTAATCTCGTCGGCCACATTGGGGACAACTTTCTCAGTTAATTGGACAATCAGCAGGCGATGGTCATATATGGAACTATGCGCCAGGAGGTCTCTGCCAGGTGCAAGAAAACACAGCTTTTTCGATAATGTTTGCAATAAAATGTGTACCGTGGAGCTGACAACTTGTAACAAACGGTGACATTCTAATTAAGTCTGGAGTCAAAAATTCAGCTGTAAGATTCACAATTTTCAATTTCTTTCGTCATTTGAGATGATTAATTTAGTTTATAATAAATTCCATCTTCCCAATGCAAACTGAGTATAGTTTTTTCTTTGAGAAATGGAAACAACTTTTTATAGGCTACTTGTCATAAGTTATTATTACAAATTAAGACTTATCAGAGTGGTCGTTTTTTTGGTTAATTAGTAAATTATAGGTGTAATTAAGTGAAAAACTTTGTTGCAAAACATGTCTTGTTTTAATAGAATCGTGATTTTTTTCATCATCATCATCTTGATAAACTTTTACTTTTTACCGGCACAGTCACATGGAATCGAAATTAAAAAAGTGTTTTTCTACTTTACGTCTTTAATGACTATTAAAGCAC
>QDEB01080856.1:13550-31056 GCA_004193795.1 Asbolus verrucosus
AATTATCACATTTTATACACCACGAATTATTAGTACTGTTTACATTAATTATTGTAAAATAATTTAAAAATTAGCAAAAAAACAATTATAATCATTTTGTATTACAATATTGATTGATCACTACGGTCTTCTCGCATCTATGTGGATGATTTTAATTAAAGTTGATTTTAAGATACGTCACATCTGTTTTGCATATTCCAGGCCTTTCTGCGTATTTATTCGGGCAATAATTCGCAATAATCCAAATCTGTACTGGGTTTTATAACAAACGTCTCCATAGAAAGGAAACGGATGGACCCAAACTATGGAATTTCCTTAATTATACCTTTAATTAACATTTGATTTTATTATGTTGTCAACTGGCGCATAACTAGATGACTTTATTTTACTGCTTTATACGGTCTGTTTCAACAAAAATGTTACATACCTGTTACGATGCTGGACTTGATACTGACTGTGGTCGCACATTACTGCAACATTTGCAAAAAGATGACGTCTTTATGGGAAAAATATGTATTTAACAGCAATTAACTAATATTAGCTATCGTATTAATGTTGGCAAGGCCGCCGATTGAAATTTGTTTTTAACCTTATGTTACGTTAATAACAATAATTGTTGTTCCAAGTCAAGCGAATTAATTTATCCCAGAAAGTATTATTAAATAAATTATCCGTTAATTAATTACAATTCTTTGATTAGTACAAGTCATGTTACAAGTGCATTATTTATTTTCTTGAACATTATCGCTATAGTATTTTTCTGGCGTCGATGCCAATGGTTCACCGAGTTTTTAATATTTATTTTTATATATAGTTACACAACATCTTGAGAGCTACCTATTACATGAAAATTGCTTTTTTATTATAATTACGACTTTGTATCTACTTATTCACAGGCCAATTATTTTCAATGTCGTCTGACACAACGTAATTCCGATTTTTTTCTTCTACTTCTGCAAATTGCTAATTAGTTTATAATATGAGAGAGAGAAGCTTTCGCTGTAACGAGCTGCGGCTACCAACCCCAGCTGTTGCATATTAACCTCTTTTTTTCCTTCGTTATCCAACTAACTCAAGAAAAGTTCGAATGGTACACAAGTTCACTCCTAAACTGTGATAATTTTTATACGGATATAATCCTCGAACGTGATCTATTTATTTTAATACTGCTCCGTTCCGTCGAGTATCGTAAGTTTCCACCGCACGAGTGCTACTCCACTTTATTCTTTCATTAAATCAATGGATTCGAGAGGATGAGAGATTCGTTTCGAAGCCGCTTCTGGTTATTCCAATAATCAGTCTCGGTGATTTGTGGAAATTATTCGAAATTCTTTAACGTGGAGAGAGCCTAAGACGTTCTTTAATTTCGCATTTTAGCTACCTCTCGAGGAGAATCTCGTTTAATTGGTTTATAATTGAAAATTAGTGAAGCAAAGATAAATAAAACGGGCGCTTTAATTAAACTTTGTGTTGCTAGTTAATTCTGGAAACTTGGAAATTGTACGATCTTCTTCAAAAATTATCGTAATATTCGGCGAAAATACAAACTGACCCAGCTGAAAACGAACACTTTCAATGCAGTCATTAAACAAATTATAAACGCAATATGCTAGGCCGGGGAAACTTTGTGTTATTTGAAAGTAATAATTTAAAAAGTGTAATTTATGTAAGTGTGATGTGTTATTAAAATTTCTAAAGCAAATTGAATAATTGCTCAAAATTGCAATCATTAAATAAAAGCAGAAATAGTGTAAAAATTGTAACATCCATTAGAAAATGTTGGGCAATTGTTACACTTGCTGAATGTTTTTTAATTTAATTTCGTACAGTGGGTTCAAAGAAGACTACTAATTTAGTTGTTCCTCATCTGCAATTACACCCTTTTGATTTTTCATTCTTTAATGAATAATCAAATATTCTGCAACTTTCAGTGTCTTCTAAAATTTAGAAACTGCACTTAAAAGCAAAATTCCACTTTGAAAGTGATATGTATAAAAATATCATCTAAAAAATACAAAGTACTGGACCGAATGAGTTCCCTAATAACAATAATTGAAATTCCGGGCAAGAAACAGATGCAGTGGTGTTAGTACAAAATGGTTAAAGTTTTTAATTCTTTTAAATCGAATTTTTTTAAATATGACTGAAGAAGGTCATCAAATTCAGATGTTTTCAAAATATGCAGTTTTAATATCAAAAACCATTAATAATATTAGACCACTGCATATTTTAGGCAGAAATCCTAAAAATATTGAACTTTCAGTGTTAAATAGAAAAGTTCAAAAAAGTGTGGAACAGTCGGACACAAAAAGATAAACAATTTGACACAACTGGTGGTTCAATTCTCATAAAATACTAAAAAACGTTATTTCATTCAAATACTCGATATATCTTTGCAAAAGGAAGTTTCCTTTGATTTTTCTTAAACTTTCTCATTTTGGGAAATAATAGATCCTTGTTTACTTGTCTATTAACATTTGTTCAGCAGCTACGCATATTTTGAAAAATGCAAATTATCCTAATTTTCCTTTTCTTAAGACAAACTTCTTATTACGTCAAATACAGTATTTTTCGATTTTTTCGACTTTATCATTCTTAAAATTTATATTGAAACGAAATTCTGAAATTTTGGAAATCTCTAAATTTGGAGTTTATAGTGAATTAATTCAATCACAGCTACATATAATAATAAAAATAACAATAATATAAAACTTACCCAAATTATTCATCAACAACTGGGTTTAAAATATAATTTAATACTTTTCATAAACCGTACTATCGCACCTAGTAATGATTTGGAAAACGATAACTAGGTATAAACTGTATTGGGACAGAACTGTTTTAACCGATCTCGTTGACAACAGACCTGATATCCTTTTAACTAACAGACAGAACCGACAGGTATATCTTTTAAATATTCCTGTGTCAAATTCACATAACTTCTTACAGAGTTACAACACAAACATTGACAAATATTTACAACTTTCTGTTGCAATTAAAAATTTATGGAATCTTGAAAAAATTCCAATTTTACCGCTGGTTATTTCTCTAATCCGTAATATGTATAAACACCTTAAATTTAAAAGAAAATGTAATTGTTGAAATTCAAATGGCTTATGTCATATGGTCAGAAAATTTCTTAACATTTCTTAATAATGAACTACGTCAAAATGATAAATCTAGTGCAGCAAGACGGCGGTAATTACGCTGGATTAAAAGTATAACATCACTTGATAGCAATATCCCTGATGATATCTGAATATCCAGCATGATGACCGTGCCGGGTAGTAGCAGGCTTAAAAATACTTTCAAAAAAAAAAAAAAAAACAAACAAGGAAACAGACACAATGATATTGGTTTTAAGCTTGTCCAAAAAAAAAAAAAATTAAAATAAAAACGAATATACAAAATTTTCTAAAATATAATTAAGGATAATAAATCTATTATTATCCTGTATATTTTTATTGGTGACTGAAAAAGATAAATTTTGATGAAACGTTTTTGAAAATGTTTTTACTAGTATACAATGTTTTTCGTCTTAGAATAAAAATGTAATATTATTTAAATCGCAAAAATTTTTACTGTACATTTCCGCCATGTTCGTTTTACCCGATGATCGATGCAGTTCTCTTTATCGAAAGTTGTATTACTCCCATGAAATCAAAGGTAATATCTTGAAAACGAATTTGAATGTGTTAAGCAAAAAATTGAATTCGCGCAAATTCAATTTTTCCATAACATTTGAATCGAAATTCAAATGTGATTTCACGAACTGATGTTCCCGTCCGAACTGCGAATACATGTCGGTGTTCATTTATCATAGGAGATTTCCCGTTTCTTTTCGAATTTTTTATGTTTTAAAATTCCGTCTTTGTGTACAAAACTGTCGGTATGTCCCGGAATTGTGCCAATGGAATCCGGGCAAATGCAGCATGCTCATCTCCGGCGAAGATTAGACCGACAAGTCTCATTAACTGACCATCAGCAACAGCACGGAACGAATTTAATTTTGCAATTTTAATATTTAATTTTCATCAACGTTGTTGCTTTTTTTTTGGAGCGACCCAGATTAGTCCAGGCACGAGCTGAACAAAGACAACTTTATTATTAGACCGGTCTCCATGAATCAGTTATTGATTTAACAAGGATTACCTTCACAAGATCCCTGACACTACGATAAAAAGTGTCCGATACACATGCAACTTCCATTTTCTCGAAAACATCGAGGAACGAATTAATGTAGAATAGAATGTCATGCTACATGACTCCACTAACACAAATTACAAGTTAAGTCAAGCAGATGTGGCGAACGCGCATATTATATTCCTACTTCGACGAAAGTGAAATGGAATTTGAGAAAATGAAGCATTAGCCAGCTTGACTCGATGTTATTATTACGTCGAATTATGTGTAATCTAATAATATTGCGGTATATGTACTAGAACAGGTTCTGGCACAAATTCTAACAGGTTGTAATCAAATCGGAGCCGATGGAATTCTTTTTCTCTGCGTTACCTTGTTAATTTCGCAATGTTCTTCACGGATAATTTGATAGCAGAATTGGGTTTTAATTGTAATAAATCTCTTTCTCTTGTAGAAGTCGTTATATTTACTCTATTATTCTCAATATTCAAATGGTCGTTTTAGGCATACTTCGAAAAACAGTCTTTCACACCAAACTCGGGCAACACGTATAATACTTTTCTTCCTCATCCTTATTAAGGTACAACTTAATGTCTTTCCTTTTAAAGCTATGGCTTTAAGGGATTGGAAACGATTGAGCTTCAGCTTTTTACCACCTCATTCGATCGATCGGGCAATCTCGGTTTAATGGGTGAGCTTTTATTGGCATTTCTCATCTTCAGGCCTGCATTTTTTCAAGTCCGGGGAATATTTGCTCCTGAATGATTTTCTTTTTTGGAAGGTTTGGTCCCAGCAACACAAAACAGTTCTATGGGATCGCATTATTTAATTTGAATAGATGAATCTAAAGATCCATCAGGGAAATGAATATGGTTTGGTCTGTGCCGTTAGACAACTGATATACCTAGAAGCAAATAAAAAGATTTTGTCAGAGTTTCTGACAAAAATTCACATGCGATTTCGCAGAGGCAAAATAAAATAAAAAAGTAAAAATGAAGAGAAAATATTATTTATAAATAATGTAAGAATATTCTTATGAAAAACAACAAACAATAAAAAATGCATTCTATAAATAACAGGTAAGGTGGAATTGGTTTCTTCCGGGGATTGCTGCGTGTCTTCTTAAAGTTTGAGGTTGACGTTTCGCTAGTCATGTTGCTAGCTTCTTCAGAACGACTAGCCAAACGTCAACCTCAACTTTAAGAAGACACTTCAAGAATTCTATTGATAACGGCCGAAAAAAACCTGCATTCAACCAATAGGTAATATAGGAAAATCAGGTAATTATCTTGACTTCCGTGTGTACGAAAGGTACATTTTCTTAATTACATATTTCAGTATATTTCATATCCTGAGACGTATATGAACACGCGGTTTATTTCAGGTAATTTTTTGATGCAATACCGTTTGGTAATGTTTTTCCTCTGCTATAACAAGAAAAACCAAAACTGAGCAAGAAAATTTATGGTATTGACAACATATGTGATATACTGCAACACATAAGTGTCAATGTGTAATGTACGAGGAGAGTTCATATTTAACCCGGAATTTTACCCCCAAAGGCAAGAAAATTGTTCAGTAAGGAAATGTTCTTTTATTCGACAGTAATGAACTATCTAGAAGCCCTGTGTACTGTCATTATGGTTGTAATTGTTTTTGTTTAGTGTTTACCACGATTACAGAACCAGTATACAGTTCACACGCTGAAATTCTGAATTCTGAAATACTTTGCCAACAGGCTCAGGAAGAAACTCTTTCAAAGAGGCAAGTCTTCCATTGGTGTCAAAATTTTAGAGAAGGCCAAACATGCGTCCAAAATTTGTCGCACGCAAGACGCCCACAAACTTCGATTACTAAGATCAGTATTTAACAAATCGTTAAACTAATTCGCAATAATCGAAGAATTTCTGTGAATTGGCAAATACAGTGCAAGAAGTAAGTGTGGGAAGCGTTGAAGAGTTGAAATATAGAAAAATTTGTGCAAATGGGTCCCAAGATTGCTTCCTTTGGAGTAGAAATAAAGACGTATCCAAGTTTCAACCGAACTTCTTGACCGATATGGACAAGAAACGTAAGAATTTTTATATTCTTACTTGCAATGAAACCTGAGTACATCATTTTATTCCTGAATCTAAGGGATCAAATACGGATCAAAAAAAGCGAAACTCATCTCTTCAGCCGGAAAGATTATGGACACCATGTTTTGGGATGCAGAAGGTGTTTTGTCCTTATTACGCGCATTTGTTATCCGAAAAAATTAAGCCCATATTTCGATCAAAAAACGGAAGCGATCAATCAGAAATGTGATTCTTCTTCACGACAACGCACGCCCGCACAGCGCTCATTTGACCAATAGATTGCACTGGGAAATACTTCCACGTCCTCCTTACAGTTCCGATTTATCACCTTGTGATTTTCACCTCTTTAGATCACTCAAGAAAACGTTGGGTGACACTGGATTTGAAGACGAGAGTGAAGCGAAAAAGGCGCAAAACTGTGGTACAGCTTACTTTGTAAAAATCTCGATCAAATAAATTGTTATAACAAAATTCCGGATTAAATTTGGAAGACCCTCGTATTAAAATCAATTACCACCTGTGACTTTGCTAACTTCCTGGAAAATTATGGTACTGCAACTTGTTTTCTAGCGTTAAACGGCAAGTATCCAACCGAATTTAATAAATCTGCTGTGAAGTGAACACATCGAGTGCTCTCCTGTTGTTTTCGAGCAAATCCCGTTTCAGATTCGAGATCGTTTTTCGCCCAAAAAGGCGAATCGCTTGCCAATTCAGCGTCGGATAAACAATTCAAGCTGCTACGTTAAATAATTACAGCTTACCAAGATTTAAGTTGGTCACAAAGCAGCACGTGCATACGGGTCATGAATTTATCTCCGATCTGCAACACTTAATTGAACAGTTAATATTCGCGCTGTAACTCGTGTGCAAGCCAAAATTTTGTCATAATATTTCACGTTTAATGAACGTCTCTGCAGGACTTTGCTTCAGTCTTTCGGAGAGCGCCGTATAATTTTAAATATTCTCTTGACATGTCGGACACGGTTAAAAGGCGAATTTGCGCGTGGAATCATAAAAAAGAAAAACTTATCTCATAAAGCTTTCATGAAAAATGCAAAATCTCCGCCGATTCGGAATATAAACACGCGTTTTCTCACTGTGTTGATAAATATGCAGTTTCTCCTCGTGGGAATGGTACGGATTATGCGATTAAAGCAATATTGTTGCGTTAACTAAGATAATGTCAGATTGCGTAATTTTCATGTGGGAAAAGAAAATCGACTTGCATGAAATCCGCTCGCTGCTGACAGACGACATCGAATTCGATCTTTATCAGGCAGCACTGAAACTTTAACGATGAAATTACAATTTTCGTAACTGCGAGCGTCTAGAACGACCGAAATAATAAAGCGTATTCATAAAACGAAGTCATTTTATCACGACGACGATTCATGAATACTTTTCCGAGACAATGGAAACTTTGATTAGTTTAGTTTTCCCAATTTACATTGGATTTCGTACGGAAATGACTTTTGACAAATTCGCTTTAACTGGCACTCGTCAGAATCCGACTCTGACCTATCGATATTCCTATGTATAGAGAGATGTTCATATCAATTTCCTTTTGAAATAAATGTGCAAGTGACGTTTATTATTACTGTAAAATTTATGTTTATTATAGATATAAACCTGAAGGTAAGTATTTAAATTCTACACTTAATAATAGTAATTAATATAAATAACAAACATTATTGCAGTAGTTAAACGCTACCGTTAGATTAAAAATGAATCTTACTTTAGTACAATTTATTTTCAATAAATTATCCTGAATAAGTTTTTACAAAATAAAATGGTAATAACCAGTAGGAATCCGAACAGTGCAAGTGGAGACAACACAAAAAGTGGAGAATTTTTTATTTTATTTATTTTCTTAGATTAACAAAATAAAATAGAAAGAAAATGCTTTCATTTTTGAAAAACTATGAAAGCAAAACCACATGATTTATATCCTTCCAGAAATAATAATACAAAAATCTGCTATCCAGAAGTCTTTCTTTATAATCCCCATTGTTCATTTTTATGTTCACAAAATCATTTATTGTTTTGTTCTTCCGACAAATAATAATTCTCATTGTGGAGTAGTTTATCACATTGAAGATACTCATTGTGAAACTTTTCGCATTTGATAGATGGAGGCTCACGAAACCGTTTAATCAATTAATCACATCTGTCGCTTGTTAACTTTATACTGGTATTTTTCACGGTCAACTTTAATGTCCTTTTTTCCAAATCGCATACCAGATGGACGGGCAAAACTGACATTTTCGGAACCACATGTCCAGCGTGTTGAGCACCAGCTCCGCATCCGCAATCTAAATGCAAATCAAAGGTACCGTAACCTCGAATGGACCATTTAATGTCGTTATTTTCGTGAACTCCTCACTTTTCAGTAACATCTGGAAAGGGTCAACCACTTACAAGAGCTTTCCTGTCGGAATAAATTTTATTTTTGCAGTTTCCGTCGAAATAAAAACGGATTGATTGAAGTTTTATTGTCTCAGTTCCGGATATGACGCATTTTATTTTTGAGAAAAGCACTCGTCGAATCTCATCCTTGGCGATTGATTAAAATGCGAATCTGCTCTGAGGTCAATACACGTCCAGATGACCTGCATTTTTACATCAGTATTTGCAAGCGACACGTTTCTTGCTTACATTTCCATCAACATTATTATTGTTTTCATTACTTTGCAAGCGTGATCAAAATTGATTCGTTCGGTGTTTTCGTTACGACAACCTTCGGACCGAAAAAAGAAAGCTGATGGCAATTTTCGAAAATCATCTTGCTTAAAATCGACAGTCAGTTTGACCCAGACAAGGTCGAACTGTCCCTCGATTAATCTCGTTTTAATGCAGTTATTAAACGAAATAATAATTTACGTTTCGATGGAAGCTATTAAACGGCCGTCCATACATCCTATTTAATGATTTTTACTATCCTCTTTCAGAATTTCTCCATCAACTGGTTTTATGTAATGCGTAATCGAAAGAGAGAAAAGTTAATGGAGGGACTAGCCCCTATCTTCTCACCATTATCGTCCAATTTTATGTAACAAACACTTGACACAGTGAACTGATTGAATAACACTTTGGCACAATATAAAAACAAAGAAGAACGGTTACCTTTTGTGTACGCTGTGGGTAAACTTGTGCAAATGGATAAACCACGTTAATCATTCATTATATTTTTAACATCGGTGCTGCATAATTCCCCTTTTGGCTCATCACCATAAAAAAGAAATACAACCCCAACCTGTTCGGCAAAACTCTTTCATTATTCATGTTTTCAAAAGAACGAAATCTTTCCCGACGAAGAAAAAACAAGTTGCGACCCCGCACAAATTAGTATAGAACGATCAATTAACCTCCATTGAATTATTAAACGTGACCCACAAGCACGTTGAATTGAATTTTAGATGAGTTAAATCATCTGCGTGAATCACCAGTCAGAAGACACACACTTGAAACTGATAAAAAACCTTAAATACCCAGTCATTACTCCATTCAAACTTCGTATGCACAAGTTCATCCTACCGACACCACTTTCGTGGATCATTATCGAAGGAGCGATTGTAGAATTATAAATCCGAGTGTCAATTTGGAACAAATCACTCGCAATGAAGTTACACTGGAATATAATCGACTTAAATTGTTCAGAACATGGAATTATCAAAGACCTAACCTAGGCCGACCTAATGCTGTCACGTGATAACCTCAATTTGAGACCGTCAACGTGTGCCTTCCCGCCGGCCGCCATTATCAACAAGGTAAGTGGACTTTTATCTGTGTCAAGGGTTGGAACACGTTGGAGTTGGATGGGATTGATATAAATTTTCGTCCATTAACGTGTGAAAATCGAAAAATGTGAAGCGCGTGCTTACAGGTGGGTGGCCTTTGTTCTAAAACGAGTTAATTAAATTACGTTCCATTTGGGAAATGTCATCCACCCACCTGTTATATATAAAAAATTCGCATTTTACTACGTTTTAATGTTTGTAATAAGTCAGGTTTGACTTATGTTAAAATCGATTTTCCATTTGCCACTGGAGTGTCAAGGATAGCTGTGAAATGTGTTTTTTTTTCTGTATACTCATAACAAATTCCGGGCTTTTATCGCCTTCATTGTCATAATATGTATTCGATTTGTTTCAGTTTTGCAACCCTTAGACAAAAAATTTACCAAATGTTGACAGCAGAAGTCTTATCGTGAGAAATTAGAAGCGTGATTATCAATCGTTGGCAATTTTTAAGGTTGTTGCGATGAAAATTCCACGAAAGTGGTTTAAATCTCCAGAAATTGCAGATGTTACAGTTTTAAGAATGACATTCAAATAAATACTTCACAAATATATTGAGAAATGTCAACCTAACTATAAGAATATGGAGTACTTAAAGAAAAAAATCAGTTTTTTCAGTATAATGAATTACATCTTCCTAAACTTGAAGTAAATTTTGAAATCACTGAAAATGATGGAGATGATTCTAATTTAATTTTCCACACTACAGAGAATAAAAGAAGCAAGCTATTGAATCGATAACTTCATTATTTTAAACGATATGGAGAATTTTTTATCTAAAGTAAAATGGATGGCCGTTAAATGTTCTAGCGTGCACATTTCTTTTGTCGTTGAAGAAATTTAAAAAACTGCTCCCACACTAGTATAAGACAGAAACAATTTAAAATAAGACTTTGAGCAAGAGGAACAGGGCAAAAGGGCAAAACACCTCGATTACAATGGAAGACGTTTGCAGAGATATCGGTGATTTCGACCTGCAGCAATTCAAAATTCCAGGAAATTTGAATCTAGTGTAAAATAAATAATGGTTGATCACATGAACTTTGTAATGACTGTACTCATGATCTCTGAATTTATGAAACGAGCACATTTTAAATGACAGGGTTTTAAATAACATATCTACTTTTTTCTATCATATTTTGATAATTTCTTTATTTAATTTGAGAAGTAATGGTTTTTTTTTGTCATTTTGTTCAGGGGGTTAGGCAAAATGTTTAAAATGTGGTTCCATTTGTACATTTGGAAGGCAATAAAAAGATCAACAAACCGTTTAAAAACCTTTATTACGATGTTTCTTACCAATGTGTCGATAAATCAGTATATGAACTGATAATCTCGAATTCGGAACAATTGTTTTATTCAGTTGAAATTCGAAATCTTGAGCGACTTTTTACATTCTGACAAATCTACATATATCTGTATGCAGAATAACTAATGAATTTCTTTGATTCGGTTTCACTCTTTTAAATAATAACAAACACTAAATTAAATTCATGGAATCGCGTTAAAACGACCGGAATCGAATATATTAAATTCTCGGGAAGTATATATTTAATATTGAAATATCTCAGAATAGCCTTAGAATTACTAAAATTTTAACAAATATTAACGAATTCCTTCACTAAAAATTAAGAATTAGATGCATCGGAAAATTTCTTTTAAAATTGTTATTGAAATTACGTTCATCACCTCCCGTTGTCAATCTCGATCGCCTTATCATACAAAAAACTTGACAAATTTGAATTTTGCATTGCATAATTCACCAACCGTGCACCGTAATTAAATTTTCTTGGATGCAGATACAATGTTTACCTTCAAAACCAATTACCCGCTTTCATCTCCGCCAATTTCTTTATTAACAAACACCACTACCGGATTTAATTTCACTTTAACTTATCACGAATATCGATACCATCGAAAGTTGTTTCACTTTAATAGATTTATTCTCTGAGCAAAGTTAATAAAAGCCGAACGAAATCAGCCAGCAGTAAGAGAACACAGAAATTATTTAATAATTCCCAACATCTGTTCCCTTTTAACGACGATTTCGCAACATGATCATTTAATTTCAAAACGTAAAACAAACAAGACCATAATTTGATAATCTTGCTAGTTTTTTCCTCTAAATTTAAAAATAATGACTAGGTTACCCTCAGTCGTTAATTTTTTTTTAAGCAGATAATAACACTGCCACTCGCAATAACATTTTTATTTAAGGAACAACAGAAGCAAATTAACCCTCTCCTTTGGCCTTAACGAGGGAAAAAGAGTAATAAAATGGGATTAAGACGGCTGCATCCTGTTAGCCTCGACAAATTACCAAATAAATAATTTCAGAACGTTCGTAATGGGGATTAGAGGGGAGGATTTCTTATCTCCTATCAACACTTCGCGAACTAGAACACAATTAAACAATTCCCCGATCTCCTTTCATTGTTGATTCATTGTTCTCGACGATTGCGAGTTGAGAATCAAATGTCCGTCAATGATAAACAAAATAACCGCACGCTTAGTTCATTCAGGAAATGCTTTATGAGTTAGTGTAGTTACACGTCATTTGTATCGCAATAATTTACTTTGATTGTGTTCTTTCTTCCGAATGACAGGTGGGGTGATAACAATGGTGGTTCGAGGGGAGGTAATTAATCGCGGGAATTGTGGCAGCAACAATGGTGGACGGAGGAGAAGCAAAAACAAGAATGTCGAAGAAAGTGAGCGTTGAAGAAGTTTTTCTCCAAATACCAAGATTGTAGCGAAACACAAATTAATTATTGTTGCTGAAATTTCTCCAAAATTATCCTTACAGTGCATTATAATGGTAATGTTTTGTTGGGGCGTGGCTGAATTATAAATTAACATATATCTGGAATTACAAAATTCACGAAAATGTTAATCGATTTGAACACTTTCATTTTTATTTTAAACGCGTATTTTAATTAACTGAGGACTAATTTCATATTTCTATTAACTCTGTAATAGAGCAGGTTTTGAGTCAATTAATTAAAAGTGAAAATTTGCATCTTTATTGTAACATTAATTTACACAAATGCAAGCAGGTCATCAAAATATATTTTTATTTGGGATATTCCGTCTTTCGTCATATTGATGTAGTGTTCAATATACTTAATTATTCCTAATTAAATAATTTATTGTTTTTAATGATGTTTTCTTTTTTAAATGAGTAACAACATCGATAATGTTACGAATTACTAATGTTTTGGTTTAAAAACATTGATAAAATTAATAATATGTTCATTTCAATATGTACTTACTTACATTTATCACAGTTCTGTGGAAGCGACATATTCACATTTTCAGTACGTGTAACTTCTGAACGGGCTATCTAACTACATCTCTTTGAATTATTTAAAAGCTCAAAACAAAATCACAACGTAATGCTATAAGAATGTTTTTCTTTTATCTCGATGTTTTTATTGATCTGCAATCGCAGCACGTGGCTATTAAGAAATTTTTCATATAGCTGTCCATACAGAATATTAATAATAACGGTAAAAAGAAAGAGATTTATAAATTATGCGGCATTTCTTTTTTTCTCAAAGTGGAGTGACAAATACCAAACATAACTAGATGTACGTTTTTTTTATCGAAATATAATTGATGTTATTTCGCATCAATCTGTTCTTTTTTTCGCCAATATTTAATAAGCAGTTCTTCACTACCACCAATTAATCCACACCCACACCGACTTGTTCGACAGTCGATACTGTTCTCATCGATCCTCCTAAATAATTTGCACCATCCATAAGCAACATCGAATCTTGCATATTCCCACATATTCATGTTTAAATTCATAATACGAATTAACACTCTGCCATTACATCCAAGGAATTATTTAATGGTAATTACCGGTCGAGTACTGGTTATAGTAATATTATCTCCGTCCTTGCTCTCTTTAACAAGTGAATAATTAATAAATTTATAATTAAGTCCCCGCCAATGAAGCGATAAAATTCGAGTATTGCCCAATCGGTGAAACCACACGATAATTAATTCAAAACTGTAAATATTTATCGAGGAAAAAATCATTGTCTCGTAAGAAATTGTTTATATACAATTAATTACGTTGAAAGTGAATGTATTTCCAGTTAGAATATTCACAATTGCGGACTTCATCCATGTTCTCTTAATAGAGATGATTTGAAATAACTATTTGCTTGCTCAATAATTATTCTTCAACATCTGCTCCTTATGAAAACCGCACTTTCGCGTTTCCGCAATTTTCTAGCGAGTGTTTAAAAGTGGCATACCAACTTTCCTGAAATTAAAGCTTTAGAAGGCAAGGAGACCCTTTACCGTGCGATAATGTTATTGTGCCACAGTTTAATTTAGCTTGGCACGTCATTAAGCTGACCATGACCAGATGTACCTGAAGCTACGCACCTGAATTGCATTATTCATTACATTCTAAAATATCACCATTACTGAAATATTATGCTTCAATTAATTATAAGTCAGTGGCAAATTTTTTGCAGTAATTGTATTACGGTTCGTTCCTTATCTTGACTGGTGAAAAAAATCACGATTTTTATCTATGGTCGTTAGATGCGATAGTTTGTTAAAAAATTTTAATGATTATATTGGGAAGACAAGATTGGGTATCTCGTAAAAGATCAGCCGCTGAAGAACGCGAAAAAATCAGTTTTATGGTTAAAGATGCATCAGGAGATGTTAGACGGACGTTTCCTGCTTGTTAAAGAAGACATTCTGAGCATAGTAATGTCCATATGTGCATGATAAAATTTTATCGATAAATAATCATCTTTTGTATCTTTTGATCTCGCAGCTTTCTTCGATTACTTATCTGTAGAAATTCTTGAATCTTGAGTAAAAAATTGTTTTTGAGAAATTATTTCAGAAAGATTTTCCAAACTGCCGAACAGTAACATAACGAAAACAAAATATGATGGAGATGTCTCAAGATTTCAGCAGATTTGAAAAGATTTTACCATTTGATGTGATTAGGTTTCACATATTTAAGAATAATTTAAATATAGCCTATCAATATTATTTTATCTAGTTATCAATTTAACAAAAATTGCAAAAGTTACGTTAAAAAAGGTATTAAAATTGTGGTAGCTTCATAAACAATCAAAAAATTTAAATGAAGGAACTGGAAAATTGAATAAAACATTTCAAGAATTTTAAACTTTGATGCATGAGCCTTTTAACCCACGACTATTAGATACAAATTTTATGAAATTTTCAACAGTTGGCCGAATTTTTACAAATTTTAGGGTCTTTAATTATTTTACGACAGAGATGTTCAAGAGATATTAGTATAACATTTTATGATAACTGGAAGAATTTTGCGTTAGATTCAATGAAGACTGTTATACAGACATTTTATGAAAGATTTCAGATTGAAAAAATCTAATACATTGGCTTGATTTTAGGGGAACTACTTTAAGCTTATCAGTAATTTACTGGATAAACTGGCAAAAAATCAAACTCTCATTAAATAATTGTTGAAAGCCATTTCAGAAGCTGCGAAAGTTGCCATTAAGAAAAAGCTTTTGTATGTGTGTGCGTGTGTGTGTGCGCAAGGAGGCCGAAGAGGTTAAGTTCGAATCCCACACACGCATCTCTGCAACTTTCAATTTCCACAACACCAGCGATAGCAAGAGTGTAATTAGCCGCATAATTTATTCTGCACATACTCAAAGGTTATTAATGTTGATGTTTGCATATATACCAAAGTCGCAGCAAAAGAAAAACTTGTACGTACCAGATAATGCCAAATAATGGTGGAGATAGCACAGTCACGACGTTAGATAATCCAGACAGGTATGTGCCGCGAAAAAAAATCGTGGTACACATTACAGGTTCTTATGCGCAGGAAAAAAAAGGGGGATAATAAGTTTTCACCTGTTGAACTGACGTGACTGCAGCTGATAAGTATAATGACTCGGTGTATATTGACCGAATGGAAAAATCTTTAAAGACTCGACATTTTTATCGTTATTATTATTATTACGGGGCAGACATGATGTATGTTTATTTTACCTCTTCTTTTTGCCAACATGGCGAACACAATGACTGCGATCTATTATTAACCGGCTACCATGTTTATTCTCGAAATAATGATACGACCGAGTGCTAAGAAAAAAATACCAACAGCCACGGTAATTGAAACAGAAATGAACCAATAAAAGTGGCGCCTTTACACACTGCACATTAACCACATGCCGCATTTGCACAACAAACCCTTTTTCATCATCAACTCGGCATGTTTGTTCGACCGGCTTAAAGCCCGTTTCCATCGAATGACATCTACGAAAAGAGTATTTTGTTCTGGGACTGAATGGCAGCCGAGCGGATTGCAAAGCTACATATACATTAATCAGACATTTTACAAATTTTAATACATATAATTCCGCTCACTATTAATCGGCGAGTCTTATTTATGTGTGCTTGTATAGATGTCGCTCATAATCCTTCTCTTTTCAGCATATCGATGAAAGAGGGTTTGTTCGCTTTTTTCCTTTTGCTTCGAAAAAAACTTCAAAGCCCCTAGTAATTTACTTACAGCAACCATCAAAGCCATCTCGTTCCTTACATTTGGCAGCAACGAATATGAGTACCCCCTCAGATACTTTTAAAATTCGTGAATTGTTCAAACTGCTAAATTTTAACATTAATCGTATCATTCTGTATGCTCAACGGCGCATGACATTACTTGTTCCTTTTAGTATAAAAGTGTTAAAATTAATGAGCTGTTTGCTTGTGTTCTGTTATTTTGTTTAATCATCACATTTATGCGAAGATGCGACATCTGTTAAACGAAACTGGATCCTATCAAAATGTCAGAAATTGTTGTTTCCAAGTAGACTATGAATAATAACTGAATGTCGGTGATCTGATAGCGCTTTAAAATTTGCACACGAATGCTATTAATTTCAATTATTCACTAATTGGCATGGATCATATTAATTAAAACTACTGGTAAACCCACGCAAGATCTGATAGCAAGTAGTTATAGAATTTTTCTGTTAATTAGGATCCCTTCTCACATTGGATGTCAATGACAATATTTTTATGAAATTTAGATTAATCGAGACTCATAGTGCTATCTTACAACTGAATTTTAGCGCACGAGCATTAGTGAGGAGCGCTATTGATCTTGTCCATGTCATTCGCTCGCTCGCTCGCTAGCTGGTCCTCTAGCACATCACGTCGATTACGTGAAAACGCTTTGACCTATCGAGTTCAAATTTTGTGTACGGATTCTTTGTCAAATTCGTAGATCTAAGTTCGTTAATGGACAATATGACTCAAAGGGTTGTGAGGGACGCACAGCCTCCCTTCATTACTAATTAAGATAACACGATGAAATTTTGTCAGTTTGTCACAAACCTCGAATGGAAGCAAACAAAAGAAAGAAAATCAAAATCGGTTACTTAGCGCCTGAGTTATTAACTTTCAAAATTTTTAGATTAATAAACAGTGGGCATTTCTATTTTTTTCCAA
>QDEB01080862.1:5450-17289 GCA_004193795.1 Asbolus verrucosus
TTTTGAAACCCATGTGAGAGTTAACAGAGTCAACAGTGTCCGAGATTCATCTTAATCTGTGATCTGTGTTGTAACTTCAGTTTGACAGGCGAAACTATCTATCACAAACTAACAAAAAAGAGATAGATAGAGATAGAGGTATTTCATCTTTGATCACATATTACTCATAATTAAAAATTCGCCTAGCCTAGCAACATACTATTTATAATTAAAACATTATCAGAAAATTTTTGGCAAAGGTTTTACTTGTGTCCCTTGTTTCATATTTAAACAAATTGAAAGCAAAGGAACACTTTGATAAAAATTACTGGCAATATTTGGACTACTTGTGGTGTTACAATTTAAATTTGTATATTTCTACGTTATGACAATACTTTACGTGATTTTCATAAACCACTGTAAACAGCAAAGAGATTATTGCTTAGTAACACAGCAATCGCACAGGTATCGCAGTAACCTTTACGTATTTTTAACTTATATGGTGCTAAATGATACTATTAATTAGAACGATCGAGGCAGAAAATATTGATAAAATAGGAGTTAGAGTACACTTAATATATTTTCTTAGTTCTCAAAAATTTTTAATTGTTACGATAAACTGTGAAAATTTAGATTCGAAACAAAGTAAGAATAGTGTGAGCAGATTGATGTATAATTTTGGCAACCATGTCATGTGTGCAATTTTGTATTACAACAGAATATGATGGGTTGTATACATTCGTTATAATTTTTATAAACTCGTAACAAATCAAGAAAAATTACTGATAAAAATTATCAAAGTACTCCACAACTCTTTTTAGGTAGTTAGAATAAAATTTTGTATACACGTTATCCCAATATCAACAAAGCTTCAGACTATATTTTTATTAACATTTTCAGTACCTTGATCTGTTAATATGAAATTTTGTTTGCATCTTAATTATAAAAAAAATCTATTGTAAACTTTATTCTTTGCAATTTAACTGACGCACTATTATGAAAATGTTGTCTCTAAATTGTCCAGTGTCTCGTTGGTCTGTTCATCTGTTTAATATAACAAGCACTATTTGATTGATCAGGACGAAAAGTTATACAAATCTTATTCACTTTAAAAAAATGATTAAAAAAAAATCTGTGAAAATAGGTTTACAGATTTTTTATATAGTCGTTGCATAAAATCTTTTCTTTTCACTTAAGTTGTTTATTTATAATATTACTAATCCATTTGTCTTACTTTTCCAGTTTACAAAACTGTATCGTCGTTGGAAAACATCAAAGGTTAAATATGCCAAACATGACATTACACGCTTAGGTCTAATTGGTCAAGTGATTCTCTACTTAGTCCCAGGTTTCACTTTCTTCATTTTCCTACCATCTGCCGTCATGAAAATTTTTGAAGGTTGGGATTATGATGTTGCTGTGTATTATTGTTTCGTTACCTTAACCACTATTGGTTTCGGAGATTACGTAGCCGGAGTTGATCACAAAGAATTCTCTGAACCTTACCTGCTGATTTACAAAATCTTCTTGTTGATTTGGGTAATAGGTGGTTTAGGATACGTCGTTATGATCCTGGGCTTCATCACACAAGCTATGCAAAGCAAAAAAATGCACGAAATAGAACAAATCATCACACAAAACATCAAAAAAACACCATTCCGGATCCGTCAAGAACTCAGAACACTTCTACAAGAATTCTTGTTTTTGAAGGTAAAGAGGGTATATAAGGGAGAGTTTGACTACACCCCCACTCGTCTCGAACGAAGTCAAAGCTGTCCCGATTTAACAATTTATCGAAACTTTAATTCACCTTCCATGGCTAGGAAGAGGGCATTTTCTGAATGTCCACGCACGTTTATTCTCCACAGAATTCAATCGGATACAGATCTGGATAGAATCGACAAAGATTTAACTTTTCAGCCCACTGATGAATTCATGCAGCAAAAAGATTTACTTCTTAAGGTGGTGGATGCTCTTAGCAACCTAGAAGACCGCAACGAACTTAGCGATGGTGGCTACGAAGGTTTCTCCGACGCTGAAATTCTCGCTAGCGAAAGCTATGGCAGTAAATGGTCCCTCAGGAGTCAAACTCTCGCACCTCCCAAACCTCAACGAAGAAGAGCCGTGAGTGACATCCGAGTACCTACCATTGACAAGGTGGAAGCACACAATGACATCACTTGGTACGGCCAAGACGCTGCCACGAATTATCAAAAGTTATTCAAACGACCAAGAACCTTCTCGGAACCGAACTCGGAAACGGAAAAGAGCTCTCAAAATCTCCTGACAAAGCTCAAAAACAAATTTATTTCGTCGAAAGACGACAAAAGTGTCGACGTCGAGCAAAATAGACGTGACAGCATGTTTACGCCCGCAGAAGATCGTTATCTTAGGCAAACTAACCGTGGTCGAGCTTCAGTGTTATCAACGGAACAGCAAGAAGCAGTCTTGGAGCAAACTTCAATTGCTGACTTCATCAGAGCGTTATCTGCAATTACTGTTCCAGAGACAATGTTGCAACCTACTCCAAAACGAAAATTGGGGACGGCAGGATTGTCCCCACCAAAACAGTCACCACCAAGGGCGAGAAGATTGGCTATTAGGCCGAACTTGCAGGCTCGAAGGACCTCGCTGATGCCAGAGGTACACATTATACAGAACGAAAGGAGAAGATTCTCCTTACGACCTGTGGAGGAAAATTTCCTTGCACCTCCTCCATATTCGCTGCGGCCCCCAGAGGATGCCAATAAACCCCCGCCCAGCAGGAGGTTTTCGCGAACTTTGAACGTACCCAGCATCAGTATTAGTCCTGTGCAAAGACAAGTCAATAAAAGGGATAAAGAAGAGAGCTGATGATGACCTGTATCAGGTCGGTAACAGTATTAAAGTGAATGGGATTAAGTGCACAAGCTACGTCTAACGTGATTTCTGTGATTAGTTTGAGTTAAGTCTCAAGTGCTCTTGTTGATTTGTATTGTATTTTAATAAAATATTATTTATTGTTTTAAACTTTTTTGTTGATTGAACTGCAGTAAATGCGTTTGAATTTATCAGTGATTGATTGATGACGATGTTGCGATAATGCTGGAAATTTTGAGTTTGTTTAGGATATTAGTGACTTTATCGAGTTTTATCTGCAATTTCAAGAAAACATCAAAAATCGATAAAGTCTGTTTCTATTATATTTCAAGTATTAACCCAATTCTACTTTGTAAATTATCAAAGCCGACAATTTAGATTATGTAAACCTTATAAACAGGGCGCCTAGAATTACTTTCATGGTAACACAAAAAGGTCACATTAAATAAATTCATTTTGTCAAATAGTGATTAGGATTACTGCTTGTTGTTAACATCAAAAATGACTACTAAATACTGTTTTATACTGTGTGACTCAGAATGTTGTCTGTTTAGCGTCATTCAAATTAATCTGAGATCATAAATCGATGTTTATTTTTTATTTCCAAAAATAGGAGAATTTGTTGGAACATTAGTCATGGTTAATAAAAATTACTGCAAACCATACACGGATTTTCATTTTTTGTCATTAAAACATCGTCCAGTTTTGAAGTTTTTCGTACAAATAATTACATAATTACACCTAGTCATGTAAAAAAATAGATAAAAACAAACATAATATAAGCTACCACAAAAAATAAGACATATACATGAACTTGTTAGATAATATGCGACATACATAAAAAGATTTTACAGTTAACCATTTTACAATATGCTCGTCGGAATATAACAATTCAAGTTGACAGATTTTGAATTTTGTTTTTGATCATTTTATTACATAACTTGATAGAATAGTATAATTTGTATTAAAAAAATTTATTAAAATTATTATTATTATTATTTGATAAAATCATCCACATGTAAAACATGGTTATAAGATCAGGTCAAGTTAATTTATATTAAAACTTTCTTAAATCTTTTAGCATATCTCACTTACTAGTTCATAAGTATGCAACCAACGATACAATTTTACACCTAAATATGAATAAGTATTCGTCATTTACTTAAACAAATGCGCTTCAGAATTGATTAAGTGTTTTCTGATCATATACAAACTTTCGTTTAGATTTGAAGGTTGATAATTTTTATTTTTGTTTTCATAAATCAATGTCAAATAAATATTTTTCACATTTCGCATCGCGACTACACAAGCTTTCCTGTCTACAAAACAAAGAATTATTGATATGTTTGATAACCCCATTTAAGTGCAATCATGTATCCTATGGGCGCCGTATGTGTGGAAATCATTTAAAACAATATATACTTTTATTAAAATATAATCAGTGAAGGCATTTTTGTATCGAGTATCTATTGGAGAGATACCTATTATTGATATTGGACGGAAGTGTTGTAACTTTTACAATAAGAAATGCTTTACGTTCAGGCCGATAGTAAACCTCCATTTTCAAAGTAAATGCGGCTTTTATTATTTAAATAGATCGTTAAAAATTTGAAATATTTTACTCAAAAATAGTCAGTATATATATTTTTCCACTACTAGTGATAAGCCGTCATATTTTGACACATGTAAGAATGCTGTGAAATTCCATTTCTCAACCTACATGTAGAAACTGATGAATAATTTTTCATTATAAATCACTATGTGAATAATGAATAAATTAACAATTTCTGAGATCCTGTGATAATTGTAGATATAAAATTTAAATAGTAATAGTCGGCAGATAGAATCAAGAGATCTTATTTAATAGTACTNNGATAAATTTTACAATATTTATCAGTCATTCATAAAAGAAAAGAATACCTCCATTTGAAATGCAGGCTACCTACTCGTACTACTCGATTTTTGTGATGATGTTTTGGCTTTCAATAAAATAGAAGAAAAAAATAGTTACTAGTAATGGAAAAAATAGTATATAAACCACGGCACCTTAAATCCCTCGCCGCAGCTCGGGATTTAATCTTGGTGCCTCAGCTATAATAGTCGTTTTCTCTACCTTGGGTCTATAATATACTATTATCGGAATAAACTGACCATAGCAAATCTAAAAATATTACAAAACTGTATCAAGATTAGAAGCTTAAATTAAAATAGATCGGGAAAAATCTTCTATAAATATCAAAAGTAGTCATGAAGCTTAACATATTTTTGAGGTAGTTATTATAAGTTTTTATCAGTTTCATATTTTGAAGTATCTTCAAACCACCTATACTCATCTTCACGTTTTTAATCATTTCGCAAATGTATCATCATATTTTCATTCGCAATGGCATTGGCTAAGCAAATCGTGTTCTAAAATTCTTATGTAAACACATAAAAATGCAAGAACCGTATCAATCCAGTCTTTCGCTATGGCATAGTAGCAATTTTTTTGGATATTCGTATGAACTTGAAAAAAAATGGTGCATCGAATGGCTTTGAAAGTTTTACATAAAATTATCCACAAAATATGGGTATCAAAATTAAGAAAAATCAAACAGAAGAGGTATGTATAGTAGTAATATATTTCATGTAAGTATGAAAATAAATGATCATCGGGACAAAAATGCTTAATAGTAACGCTAACAAACATAAACATGAAACTTAACCTAGCTTTTGGGGATTATTTACACTGGAGAATTGGTCCTAGTGTAAACAACCATTTCGGGACAGTATTAATCGTAGGTACATACGTGTATCAGTGCATTGTGTCATCGGGTAAACACAATTATCTCATTGCAAATGGTAATAACAGTTAAAAAAATGCAATACATTGTGGCAAATCTCAACAACTACAACATACTCATATAAATTAGAAATAAATAATACCATTTGATACATTTACAATTAAGATAACCGTTAATTATTAACAAACAAAAAATTCTCGACTAGTTCAAGAATTGTGGCTTCTATCGTCATCAACTTGAGATCGTTCCATCAAGTGTTCTCTTCTTGTTTGTGTTTTTCGATCATTTCTGGCGGATCCGGAAGAGTCAAAGGTGGCGTTATAGAAACAGGTTGCTGCTCCAGCATCGTCATAAATATTGAAATGAGATTATTGACACCTATTAGATAACCATCTTCATGGTTGCCAACCTTCCATTTGGAATTGTGCGTGATTTTGATCTCTTCAGGCAGTTTAATGGTTTTGGCAAAATCAATCAGCCACACATTGGCATTGTAGCGATCGTGCACGAACAACAGCGAGCTCCCGATTACCTTAAACATCAAATTAATCGACCAATCACAGTAAAGAATTTACCACTTACTTCATGATTACTGAAAAAGAGAGACGTCTCTAGAGTCGCTTTGATTGCTTTTAACCTCTGAATGTATTTGGGCTGAAAAATATTTCGTTATTTGGGTTACATGGAACCGTTGTGGACTCTCACCAGTGCATGCGGGAATCCATCGACGAAGTCTTGGAAGGCTTTCATGATCTGTTCTTTGGACTTCGTCGTCTTGAAGTCCTTACTTGATGTACCGTCACCTTTTCTTATTCCTTCTATCCGGAAGCCCAAAGTGGCCGTTGATGAGATTGTTTCCCTCCAAACCATATATCGCGGTTTCGTCACACCTTTCATTCTGTGTTCTTCTTCGGTTGGAGCATTCGAATCGATCTGACACATTTTTTCGTACATGTCTTTACGTAGTTTGGGTTTCTCTTTAGCTTTGGCCAGTTCTTCTTCCAAGTAGGTCCGCACGCCGATTTTGCAGTCCATTACGCATGGAGAGATAAAGTCTCCGAGAAGGTCTTGGAGTTGAATGTAGGAGCATTCGCCGTCGTCACTCGCCACGAGGCCTTTGTACTCTGGGACGTAGGGCCGAAGAACGTCCTTCATCAAAATCTGTGAAAATCGAACAATGTTTCAGGTTCCGATGCTGATGGGCAAAGAATCTTTGGAGGAACTGGCATTTACCTTGAAGCATTTCTCTTCCTTGACACAGAGCTTTTTGAGTATAGTCCCTTGGTCGGGCCCTGCTTTGAAGTTGCCCTGATGGCCAGCCAGCTGAACCCATGGGTATCTTTGCTTTTTGTAGGTTTGGAAGAACGGTGTCCATTGGACGATGTTGCGTAACTTCCGCCAACCGGAAGGCTGCAATGAAAAAATGAAAATAATCAGTTTCGGAGCGGTGGAGGTTTTTTGTAACTTTTTTGTGCTTCGTTTTGTACGACATGGTCGAAGGCTAATTAATTCGCGGAATGATTTCGAAGGAATTATTGAAATACCGCAAATTGGCGAGTGCTGACGTCAAAGTTATCGAATCAGACCTCAAGTTCCGCTCCAGCAGGAAAGCTCCAGTATCAATACGATTACGATGTTTTCGACGCTTTCAAACCTACATTCGCAACAATTAACACTTCCAAACAAAGAAAATGGGGATAGAAATAATCCGCCAGGTGTTTGCGACTATTTTATTATTTACATAATTTCCGGTAGTATCAATATCGTGTTCTTCGCAAAAAAGTATCAGGTAAATAAGCATCAAACCACATATCAGTATTTCTGGTAAACGATATGCTCGCTGACGTCAATGCATATCGCACCACTAGTCTGTGGAAGGTGAAATGGCATTTTTCCCTGGAAATGACCTAAAAAAATATTGCGTAGTTATTACCCAAACATTTTAATAACTAAATACTAAACTAAATTTGAAATGACGCAGACGCCCGCATAATTAATATTTTATACGTTTTTAATGTTAAATCATTCATGCGGGTTTAAGCTTCAAATGGTGCAGCTATTATAGAAAACCGCTGTTGTTAATAGCAATAATCTTTCTGGGTCTATGGAGTTCAGACTCATTTGAGAGCTCAACAAATTCTAAGACAATTGATTTATTTTAAGAATCACCTTTCTAGGTGAATATTTTGTCGTTAACATTTTTTTGTTCTAATTAAATGTGTATTATACACGAATGAAGTGTTGGAAAGAATTGTTGATCTCATTATTTATCAGTTCTACGTAAAGTAACATACGATTAAATAATGACCTGGAATAGTGATATTTACCCAATAAACATTGTAACACTATCATTGGGAAAAAACGTCTTTTTTACTTTGGTTTCCAAGTACTGAACAAAACATAAGACTTGACAAGAGTGTCTGCACTTCAGAATCAACATCAATAAAGTTTTTCCTGTAATGCAATTAATTTAAGTATTTTGAAAGTCCCGAGTTGTGGAGAATTTGTCATGAAGAAACTGTAGAAAAAGTTCCCATAATAAATATAAAAATATGACATCGGAGTTTCTTGACTGGCACTATGCAATCTCTAATTTCTCTTTCGTTGACGTCATGGATTTGCTCTGTCGGTGAATCTCTTCTCGCATTTCTAACTCGCCGTCGTCGCAAAAACGTCACAGCAACAAACACAATAGCGGTGACGCAAAGATACCGAAAAAAGAAATGCATTTAATGATGGCTAATGCAATATGCATAATTCTGTCTTGGTAGTTTCTTCTGCGTAATGGAGCAATCACAGAATAAAAATGTTCGAAAATATAAAATTATGCCAACGCGTGCGTCATCCCGTATTTATTTGGTTGTTGATGTGTTTCGGTAATAACTGCGTACCTCGTAAACGTCTGAGGGAATTTTTCGGGCCTTTTCCAGGGAAAAATGTACACTAGATTAGAGACACGTTGACGTAAAAAAAAATGTTCTAATTACTACCGACTGCGCCATAAAAAAATAAGACAAGTGACAGAAGTTCCTGATAGTTAATGGACTTTGCAGTAGAATCAATTAAGTAATTACATGATCATATCTTGAAAGGGTTATCTGCCACCTTCCACCGACGTAACGATTCGATAAAAATATAAAGTTCACGGTTTTGAACTTTCGCAAGTTACCATTTTGATTTTTTAATTATTTTATTTTATTTAACTTTTTTCCGTTCAGATTTGATATTGGTTGTCATTTACCTTCCATTTGACGTCAATAACACGTAGGCGAAAATTATCTAAACAATAATTGTTATAAAGCAAACTGCAATTAACAACGTTTTTTACATAACCTAATCAAATTTCTCGCAGAGTTCGGCCCTGTAACATCGTAATTCTCCACGAGATAATGATTCTAACTATTTGTATTTGCTAAACAATGTTTATGGGGACAAAATAAAATTATTTAACCTAATTTGCAGCAATGATTCCGCATTTCATACAATCGCCACAATAAATCTCTAAAGAGACGAAATTCCATAAAATTATAAAACAAATTAAAGTCCAAATCAATAAGAGCAAAGAATCGAGGATCTCCTATTCCAAAGTCCTCAGCGATAACATAGCAAAAGTTCATTCATACTTTTTAATCTAAAAAATGTAACCAAAAAGTATTTCTGTTAGTGCAATTTTATTAATTGTAAAATCATTTAATAATTAAAAAAATAATAATTTTGTCAGTGTAAGTGCTGAAAACAAAAACGAAATAATTTCCTAAATATTACAACACATTTCATATTAATAATGTTTTAATACTTTCTTGAAATAATTATTTCTAATTTTTAACTAATAGTGAGATGAATCTCTAGAAACTCCTTTCGAAAAATTCTGCAGTAAATTCCAAATATGTAATTATATTTATTCTAAATTTGTGATTCTAAAATTTTCGATAACTGCGCATATCCTAATTTTAATTTAATATTTTCATTGATAATACGAATGACATGAATATTATAAATTAAATTAAATTAAATATTATAATTTTTCTTCATTTTGACGAGTTATCACGCAACGAATACATAACACAAATTGTCTTCTTAGTTTTGTGATGACAAGGACAAAGGTGAAAAATTACAAGCAGAAATGCTTGTAATTTTCTTCAGGACCTGTCGAAATATTAATAATTGATAATACTGCAGCTTGGGGTATTATTGTTGTAATACAGTTCCTGATTGGTTAATTGTGAGCGAAATTGTGTCAGTAATTTTATATAATTATATATCACATTTTCAATAATAATTCCCTATTATTCTTTGCTTTTTATTACTTCATTAATTAGTTCAAAAAAATAAAATAAAATAATTTTCACTATTTCAGTGTTTGTCAATAATTTCTTTAACTAGTCTTCACTATGCTTACCATTATTTCCTGAATTTCAGGATAATGTTGGGTTGCACCATAAATTCAAATGCAATGAAACTGTTCCACGTGAAATTTTCAGAATACCAACAATCTCCTGTGTTGTGTAATGTGAACTATTTTCAGTAAGCAATTTGGTCATTAATTTCGACTGGTCTTTTTGAATGCTCCTTATGTCTTTTAATCGAAAACATCACCACGAAACGTTTTAAAAACAGTTCGCTCGTTTACAGTGTCATCACCATTTATAAATCGTTTTTGATGCTTTTTTTGTATTTTTTCTCGTCGAAAATAAAGAGGTATTAAATGACGAAAATGAACCTTATCGCTGTTCATTTTCAAAACGATACTAGTTAATTCAACTATACTACACCTATGCAAACTATTACAGAATCATAGTATATTCCTCATGTCATCATTAAAATTTACATCATGTTTGTTCTCTTTAAAAAGCAAAAAACAACTTAAAAACAAATTTATTTTACAACCCAATATTAATCCACACAATTCTTAAGGAGTATCAAAAAATCAAACTCATTTGTTAAAACTAAACAAT
The DNA here is from genome assembly GCA_004193795.1 of Asbolus verrucosus. NCBI lineage: Eukaryota > Metazoa > Arthropoda > Insecta > Coleoptera > Tenebrionidae > Asbolus > Asbolus verrucosus. Next base: position 16,027 of record QDEB01080862.1, read on the forward strand.
TTTCAATAATTTCTTTAATTTCATTACTCTTCCTTTGGTTATTGTTGAACCTATTACTATATTAAGATATCGATGTTCTTGTAACAATTCCTAAACAACTCGCCACGTTTTCAGACATTTCTTAATTTTTTTAATTCTACGAAATTCACTGTAATTCTACATAATTCCACAGTTGGGGTAAAAAATAAAGCATGAACCAGTACATAAACGTGTGTTTTTCATGTTGGTGCATATAGTAAGTATTCTAATATTTAATTTGATAAGTCGGTCAAGTGTTTCCAGTGCGTCAGACTGTACAGAATGATATAAAAAAAAACTATGTGAATCACTGAAATTTACACACAATACAGTGCGTGCGTTTATAATTAAAGTTTTACATCTGAAGTAATAAACGCGATGATGAGTTGGTTGGCGAAATTGTGCCATTTAAGGAAAAATTGTGAAACATCATCACCTTAGGTAGCTGAACTTTGGGTATTTCTGGAACGTCCGAGTCCCATTCAGAGCTGAGGTCGTCGCTGGACGCGTCTGCATAATCGGTGGGTGCAGGTACTTCAAGCAGACTTTTCTGGTATTGGTCGTAACCGGTGGAGGTGGTTGATCCTCGTCTCGAGCCCGGAGTCACCGGACTTGCACTGCGACGGAAGAGACTGCCACGTCTGCTCAGACGGGGGGAGGAATCCGAACCCGGGGACGGCGACCGGGACGGAGTTCGGTTTGGGGACAGACAGCCCTCTGCAAGGTTGTGTCAAGAAGAAACGAGCCGCAAGATGTTTTTGCTATTTCACACTTTACCCAAAATTGTGATCTTTAAGGTCCATTGAAAGTACGCAAAACAGTATTTATTTATCATTAGTAAAAACGATTATTTTTCCCTTAAAAAACAAAGTCTAAAAGATTCAGCAGTATTTCTGCAAATGCAAATTCTGAATTTAAAGAAAAAATTCAAATTCTTTATTTCATCAATTCAAAAATGAATATTCCATTTTCCGAAATTTTACAATTTTTGAAATGATCTGCAGAACAAAAAAAAATTACATTTAGACAAAAATTAAGAATAGTATATTATAAACCAAGGTAAAGAAGACGACTATTATAGCTGAGGCCACCAAGATTAAATCCCGAGCCACGGCGAGGGATTTAAGGTGCCGAAGCTATAATAGTCTTCTCTACCGTGGTTTATATACTATTTTTTCCACTACTAGTAACTCAAATCATTTTTTTCTTCTATTTTATTGAGAACCAAAACATCATCACAAAAAT
>QDEB01080990.1:0-12217 GCA_004193795.1 Asbolus verrucosus
AGTCGAACGAACGACCTATAGGACTCATTAGATTTTATTTCTGGAGAGTGGTGAATTTCGTTTATCCAACACCAGTCAAAGAGCTTAACAAGAATTAAAAAATACTCTGAATGCTGTTTTTTAATGCAAAAAAGCTATTTTTACGAAGGCATCAGTTTTATGTTAATATGATAAAATAATTGTTTACTTTTATATTTATTCAGTATTTATTTTAGATATTAATTCTAATAATAATAATGTACAAAAAAAAAAAATTNNTTGGCAGGCAAGATCCAAGAGGAAAATTGTCGACAATTTCGTTGTGAGTAGTGGTATTTCGACCTGCCTGTGTAGGATTTGTGAATTATTCCATGAATTTGACATCCAAATATTGTTAGAAATTTCGGATAATCTCTTTAAAAATTAACACACCTAAAAGCGAGAAAAGCTGCCTAATGCTACCTAGTTTACATAGAACGTTGCATGAGAACCAGCATTATTAAGTCTGAATCGGATTCATTACCCTTCAGGATTTTTTGTTATAATTGAGTTATATTCTTCAGTTCTCGTTTGCAATACCAACCCCAGTGTTTTCTGTTATTGATCACCATTTGTATTCTGGTGGTTCCTTGGGTCGGCCCTCCTCTTTCTCGTTTACATTCGTTTTAGGCATTTGAACTAATCTGTGTACAGATCACATGACTGAAGCAATTTAAGTAATTACAGAACTACATTTCCTAACGTTTACCCACGACGTCAATTTAAGGAATCCATATTAAAGCGCATATTTCTGGAAGTTGCTTACCTAGCGGCGAAATGGACAGTGGGTATACATATTACATTTCCAGTTATTTTGCGACCTTCCGGAACGTCATATATTTTCGGTCACTTACATAAAACTGTACCCGGAGCGGATGAAGTCGCAAGTTCTGTTCTGGTTATTGTTACATTTTCTTCATTTCGTAAAGATGCGGACGCATTCCAGAAATTTTATTCTGTCGTTTCCGCTTTCAGATCCTCCACTTTTTCAACACACCGCCACAAGTCACGGAAACGGAACTAGTTCAAGTATTTCAGGATTACGACGTTGTTCCTCCCAAAGCGGTCAAACTTTTTCCTATGAAATCCGAACGGTCGAGTTCGGGCCTTCTTGAATTCGAAGACACCACCGAGGCCGTTGCCGCCGTGATGGCGTGCAACCACGCCGCCATCGAAAGTCCAGGTAAGAACTTTTTTCGTTCACGTCGCCGGAAGAGGGATGGACACATTTCATTTGCTCTCATTAGAAGGCCGAGAGAGACGAAGGAATATTCATGGCATTCGGTGCTTTGCAGCATGCGTGAAATTGTCTTAAATTGCTTAAAAACGTTCGTTCCAAGAAGCAAATTGCTTTTCCTTTTCCAGAACTGCTGTTATTTATTTGGATTTTGTCGATATGCGAGTGTTTCTGAATACAGAAGCATTAAAAAGAAATAAATCTGTCTTTACTGATGTTTCAATTCGACTTGGAGAACCGTTTAAAAGTCGGACGTAAATTATTCTGCTGTACATTTACATTTTCTATTTTACACAATACGCAAGATAATTTAATTATATTAACTATCTTTCTTTGATAGTGTAGATATACTCAGTTTTCTCTCTTTCCAATTACAATAATTTATTGCAGGTTGGTTAATTAAATTTATTAAACGTACTTTCCATTGGTTTTGTTTTTATATTATCCTATAAAAAGAATTGAAGAAGAGTTGGTTGTGATATTTAATCATTTAGGTCTAACATTAACACTTTTTATTTATCGAGAACTCGCATTTGATCGTAAATGTTTGTTATTTATTGATACTGCTTTTACATGCTCACATCATTGGACCAAAAAGTCTTCTCATCAAGTGATTTGTCATGCATGCTTAGCATGTCGTTGCTTGATTCGTACGTACTGGTTTTGACTTACGCAGTCATCCAGCCTTATCTTGACTAAACAGAGTAAACCCAATCTCGATAAGGAATCTTAACAATTAAATAACAAAACAAATTAAAACATTTAATAAAGTTTATAAAAGGTGTTGAAAATGGTCTCCATTTTCTTTAAGGCAATTTATAACTCTTCTTCGTACGCCATTAATTGCNNAATGATTCGTTGCGTTACGGAAATATGATTCCACCTTGAAAGATTTTTTTTCTAATGTGAAAACCATTGTTAGAATATAAAGCAATTTGTGTTAGTAACAGGTTTTAATTTTTGATGATTTTCAGTTTGACATTTGCAGCTTCGATCATGAAAAACATGAAAAATATTTCCATGACATACTCCGATCAGAAAATTTTTTGATCAGACGTTGTAGATCACATCGTCGAAATCTGAAAATCTCTGTAAAGCTTTTAAATAATTCTTTAAAACGTTGACTGGATTGAAAATGCCCTTTTTTCAGAACCCGTTTTGATACTTCAATATCTGCTTAATGGAATAAGTTAAAACTGTATCAAGTAATATGTAAAGTACTCTTTTCATTTACAAATATTTGAAAGTTTGAATAAAATCTTAATGGATGACGCTTTTAGTGTATTATTAAATATTCATTTTATCTTCGTGAAATAGATAAAATATTCGTAAACAAAGAAAAAAGGCAAAAACGTGTAATAAAGAACTTGAATTGAATTGAATTTGCAGTAAAAAAAAGTAGTCATGTAAAATGTATGGCTTTTTGTTATACATATACGTCATAAAGCGCGATCAAAAATAAAATACCTCTAGTCAGCACTGGATGCGACAATGTTTTTTACCAAAATGTCGGAGATAAGTTCGCCTGCCAACTTAAAATTACAAATTAGGATGAAACTCAGACCTGACTATGTTCCGACATACCTTCCGAAAATATTGTTGCTTCAAGTGGTAAGTAGAAGTATTTTATTTTTGGTCGCATGTTTACTATCCGCTTGATGTGGTATTTTATGAAAACAAGATACTCAGATTTCCAAACGAAATGAGAAATGAATAAGTCGAATATGGATAATTCTAATATCCGTTTTACCGACGAATGACAATAAAAAATAAAAAAGGTTCTTAAAAATAATGTGACAGAAATTTCGAATAAGCAGTAACACGCTGGTTTTAGTTAGAAGCAGGTCTTTACTTATTTTTATTCTATTCTGTTATTTGTAAAAATGTTAATACATTCGCTAAAGCTGCTGGCATTAAGTAAAAATTTAACATTCACTTTCTAGTTAAAATGTTAAAATTACTCCGCTCTTCAAATGAAGTTAACGTGAAATGCTTTCTACATTTTGTCACCACTCGTAAAAACCATAAAAGACAAAAAAAAAGTTTCTTAATATTTCTACCATTTTGAAGAAATTCAGAATTCTGATAACTTGAAAGAGATCTTGAAAAGCTACTTCATAAAACTAAAACTAAAATTTCAACTAAATCAAACCATCAATTTCCTTTATAATTTTAAAACTGTTATGTAACCGTAACATTATGAAAAAAAACTTCTGGCAATGCAAAAATTGTACGTAAATTGCTTAAATTCCAATTAATTTTTTCATTTCAAACTACATACTTCATATTTTTTGCAAAACTGCAGATAATTTCATTAAAGTTTAGAAAATTTTATAAAATTCTAGGGGATTCTTAGGTAGTGGGTTCAATTCCTATCGTTTTTACTAATCTTACTACCAATTAATGTTGGTCAATAAGTAATGTTGTTGTTAGATAATTAACATTAAAAGGGTGACCTCTTGGTGATGTCCTACACAACTGCTACTTTTTTTGTTATTGTAGTCCTGTTATTTTAGAAATCATCAAGCATTGTTTGGTTAACTTTTTCTCCGTTGTTTAGATAATTTCATATTTCTTTACTGATACTATAAGTCTTCAATCGATTTATGTAATTGGTTTAAAACCTTAAATTTTTGTTTTCATTGGGTAACAATCCAGTCAAGTCGTTTACATCTGGCATTAGTTTTTTTTTATCATGATGACATAAATAAATAAATATGAATAAAATGCCCAAGTTTGCGTAATCTTATGTAATTCAGAAAGAATTCGAAAATTTTCGGTTTCGATATCATATTTATGAATTATTGAAGAAGGATAAGATGTACATAACAATACCAATCAAGCAGATAATGCTAAGTTTTAAGATAATGCATTAAGTTTTAACGATTTTCGTTGAGGTTTATTTCCAAAGTCCATCAAAACAATAATATGAAACCCATCTGTGCATATTGCTATTAAAAAAATTCTCTTAATTTCAACAAAGTTTTAATTTGAAAAATAGAAAAGATTGACAGCAGCCAATTATATTTAACGATCACAACTAGCGACATAAATTGATAGTTAAATTATAATAACGATTTAAGGAAGAAAGTAGAATAACAAATTTGGGCATTCATCAGCTCCAACAGCTTATACTTAAGAATGACGACCGGATAATAAAAATGGAAGTCACTTACTTTTTTAGAGCTCCGAAATCCATTTTACGATTTCGATTTATGTATTCTGGAACACTTGCATAAAAAGAGCTTTATAATTCGAATTTATTTGGCCATTTATCACCTTATTTATAGCAGCAGGATAATCAGCACGTTTAAAAAAATGGATTAGAAAGTAACTCGGCGAATTAACATAACGAACGTAATAATAATAAAAACACGACATTCGCCAACATTTCGACAAGATTCGGCAGCGCAGTAAAATTGATGGAATTCTTTTTTAAATCCTCGAAAATCTGATCCTTGCATTATTCCGGGCAATTTAAGACGTCTCTCGAGATTAAATGAAGTGTGTCAGTTTTATGAGGGAGTGACTGCCGGTCCTAATTCTTCGATTGATCTATTGTTGTAGGCACAAAGTTCCCTTTCATAATGAAACTGTGTTTCTCGTCGTCCCGTAGTATGACAATTCGAAATGGCGACAACAATTCCAATGGAGCCGGGGAAAAACGTATAGAGTCTGAACATTAAACAAAGCTCCAACCCCTAAAAAATAACCGATACATATCCTTTCCATATACCGTATGTCCATGATACGTTGTTATTGTTAGTTTAAAAGGAAGGTACTTAATGGTATCTTGTTTATTGTTTTGTTCATTAGAAGATTGAATCTCGTGACAAACGGACTTATGTTCCAATTACTTTTTAATTGTTGATATTACTTTTCTTTTATTTTGTTACTTTCAAATGTTTATTTTCAAACACAGTAATTCTGCGATTCCCCTAAACTAGGTAAATTAGTATTACATATCTTAAAGAAATTGACGTGAATGTTAAATGAATAAAGATTTGTGTGCAACACAAGTTTTTAGCGCAATTTTTAAATGTTTAATTGCAACGACATTAGACGTAATATTTTTTAAAATGTAGGTTATTTATTGTTAGAAATGAATAAATCATAGTACTGTATATTTTTATTTGCACTAATTGTGTTATCACCCATAGTACTATAAAGAAGGTTTGTTGAGTTATGTTATTATTTATTTCGCCCATTGCTTGTATCATTCTTCATGAATTGAATAAAGATTTTTTTTAAATTAAGTTTTACATATGTGATGTGTATGCTGTTTTAGTTGACGTGTATATAAATTTAAGACTACCGTTGATTTTTGGTTCCGGTGAATTTGTTTGTATTGTAAATATTTAAATAACTGAAGTCAATATTTAATAACTCTAAATTCACTAAAATATCTAAGCAGAAACTATAACGAAACTGAGCAAATAAAAATACCATATTTAGGAACATATCAATTGTATTTAATAAAAAGTATTTTAAAAGTCTATTTTTTCTGTGCTTTGTACTTTTCATATACTTTGATAGAAGGCTACTAGGTATATAAATCGATGGATCTAACGAACTGCTTAAAAATTGACAGCTTCAGACTAAAAGCTTAGCTAATGACAGTTTCGTCCTGTGAGTCTAATAAAATGTCATTTTAGTTAAATGTCTTCCTAACAGATGTGTCCCAGGTTAACTAGGACCTAAAATTTGCAAAATGTTAGCTGGGACTGATCATGTGTTATCGATGTTTATAATCTAGTGTTTGTGTATGGCGTATTAAGACATTGTGCAATAACATTTTGCATAGTTACATTTCGACCACCATATTGTTAATGTGTCTGTTTTATTATTATTTTTTAATATGGTGTAGTTGATGATTTCAAACATAAAAGACAAATAGTTAGTTCATATCACATAGTATTAATTATTCGTACTGTAGATTTAGAGTTATTTTTATGAGAGTGTGCAGTCGTTCTGAGTCGTCGAACGGCGGCGGTTATTCAGTTTTATTCCGTGCACATGGACCAAAATGGCGAACGTATTCTCAAAATTCTGTTACAGTCGGCTTAGGGCGATTCCACACTGTATACAGTTACTGTTGTAGGAAACTCAAACTATTGATAGATATTGGTGATTTTAGGTGATAACTGATTTTCATTGATTATGTTACGTCAATAGTTTTTTGTTAAATTCACATATCCGGGAGAAGAGAGGAATTTGCCGCTTTTATGTTGGAAAATCTGCATATCAAATAATCAATGAAAAATCAAGCTCTTCATGTGTGTTATTAATTTTGTAGTATTCTATGAAACTGCATTCTATAATATATATGTCGTAACAAAACATTAGTTGAGTCAATTATCTGTGCCTATAGCAGTGGTAGTCTATCTCTGTCTATCACACTCTTACTCCAACTCTATACCTTTACTACCTTGTTTCTCTCTGTGCTGTGATAAATTCGTCATAGATTAACTCCAAGACTGCGATTTATTATTAAGGTCTACAAGAGCAGTTGTATATACCTAACCTTCGATTAATTCGTAATATTGTTTCGTGAATTATTCTGCTGCGACAGCGCTTACTTAAAAATTATTTCCATCTAAATCACAAATTCAGTATTAATGAGGAGTTACGGTCGTCTGTGGACTGCGATGGAAATGATGCGGGGAAAACCGAGTGAGTCTTTTCATATTTTTAAACTCTGAGTGTTGACAGTTTTGCAAATTTTAATAATTGACGTTTCCCTTTTGTGTTGTGATGTTGAATGTTCTTTGCCTGTTGAAAATCAGCGTAATTATCGTTAAAATTTATTTTATATCACAGAGGGAGACAAAACACACCATACCTACAATGCTTACACGTTCAAAAATACATAAACATGCGTACATACATACAAGTTAAACATAATACACAAATAATGTTAAGTAAATGTATGTATTTTCCGATGCTGTGTGTATATATTTAAATTATTCAAAGTATTATAATATACGCGTAATTGTATGCCAAATATTTTCTGGCATTTTATTTTTGTATATGTGTTGTTCCCTAAGACATTTTTCATATTAAAAAATTTAAATAATTATATGTACATATTGGAACATGCCATCTACAAGGATAGAATGACTAGGTTCAGTATTACTAAAGTCAATTCATTTTTTCAATAATGTAAATAAGTTATATTTCATCGCTGAAATAAGTAAATTAATTATAAATTGATGTGTTTTTGAAGTGTAAGAACAATCCTTACAGTCCCGTCCCCAGTCCTCCTATTGTTAAAAAAACTGTTACACTGTTTTAATGAGAAATTAGGTTAATTTGTGGTAAGTAGTTAGTCATACAGTTCGGACTGGTTTCATCGTGGACAGATAATTAAACTGCTTTAATTAAATTTTGAAGCAACCAGCAATACAGACCGTAATTGCTCATTCAATTTTCACGTGACTGTATCGCATCTTTCATTCCCCGAAAACCGTTATTGTTGGCACTTAATTAAGGTGCGGCAATGACAACTTTATTTATTTACAATAAATCTTTATTAAAAAAGTGTACATAAAGTATTTAAACACGCCAATTTTGCCTACCGTAGTTAGAAAAATATTTTTATAGTCATAATTGTGTGCTTCAGACAATAATTAATATTGCGTTTGTTGGGTATGGTACAGATAATGTGTTTAAATACTTTGCAAAAATAGCTGTACACTTCATACAAATGTTAATAAGTAACAACCTTCACCTTGCACTATAAAATGTATAATACATTTCTACACAGTATTTCTTACAAAAAATAGTGTCAATTTCATTTTGTAAATGCATAAATTTCGTCTATGATTTTATCTACATTTATTACAAAAACATTTTTGACCAGCAAAAATGGTTAACAATTTCTTGAAGATTAATTTATTGAATCCATCTAAGAGAATTTCCGAAACCGCTAGCTCATAAATTTTGTAATTTGTGCAAAAAGCTTGTACAAAATATTGTAGGAAAAATCTTCCAGAAGAAGTGATATGTTTAGACTGATTTCAAGACCCTCTCTCGGGATCCCTGGAACGGTGGTTGGCGACAGGCACTTGTCTGGACCCTTCTTGCGCGTTCGCCTCTAGAGTTTTGATTTTTTTGTGTTTTTCTGTAAAAATATCCGCAATCGTTTGTTCGTCTGCACGTAAAGCAAAAACTCACTGGCAAGCTTCACCATGATGACTCCCCACCAAATGGACCAACCCCAGCCGACCAGACAAAACAATACGGTGAAGAATTGACCAAAGCCGATGATGAGGTCGATGATGAAAGCGCCGATTCGAGCCCGAGGTCCGTCCTTTTGCGAAAATCGCGGTTTCCCGATACATAAACAAAACAGTCCGCTGAAGATGGTTCCTGAAATGTCCACAATAATTTTTTCAGTTTCTTCAGTGTTTAAATCTTACCGGTTCCAGGTCCAATGCAGTTCATAACGAGGCAGAACCACGCCAAGCATACTGGAAGAACAGGTATAGCAGCTTTCATCTGCGATGTGTGCTCAACTAAACTTATGTCCATTTTTGGTTTCACGTCCTAAAAGCAGAGATGAGTATTTTGGTTATTTTAATTTGTATGAATTTACCTCGACAGGAACCGATGGTGTGAGACTCTTCTTCTTGCTCAACATGGAAGCCCTTCTGCTAATCTGTTCCTCTTCAATTTTCTTCTGATTTTTCTTCTTGCAACATTTATCCAAACAGAATATCCGACGCAACACACCTGAACAACAACCTTTCGAACATCTAGATCTAAAATTTGAATAACTGAATTTTTGCTAAGAGAAAAATTTTGAAAATACTTCTTCTGAGGGGGCGATTCGCTTAAGATGCTGCTATCCCTCCTTTCCGCCCAACTATTCTTCCGTTTTCCGATGGGGAAGCAGCTTGTATCTCTAACCTTATTCTTACCGCAACATTTCAACCTATCCCACAACTTTTGTTTGGGTTCGTCATTTTCGATGTTGATCGTGACATCAGGCTTCTTCTTCCTGCAGTTGAAGCAGCCGGTCTTTTCGGGTTCTTCTTCGCTCTTCTTCGACTCATCCTTTTGTTCGTCTTTCTGCTTCTTACAGCGCTTGCAGGACATTTTCTTCTTGCACGAGGAAAAGAATCTCGTGCACACATTTCCTTTTGGTGGCTCTTGAGCTTCCGCCTGCGCTTCATTTGTGGGCTGCTGAGAAGGCGGTAAACTACAACAAAACGCATAATTCATTATCCCCCGAGCATTGCAAAGTTTCGGACTGCATCATCATGAATGTTTGAAGGCGTTGCTGAAATATTCAACACGTTTGCGAACAATTGGACTCCGAACGTTTGAAGGAAAGCTAAATTGCGCATTGCTCCGGAACAATTCCTGAAATTCCTGCCCTTTTTATTATTTCAGCGCAACTTTAATTCGGACACCGCTTAAGTAAAATTGACGTTTACAAGCTGGGAACCTAATTTTCTTTGATCTCTGGGGATTTCGTGGAAGTCTGCGCTCATTATTCCCGATTGTAACGTAGGGGAGGCCGGAACGAGTTGATTTTCAGTTTTTCCAGCGGTTGACCTTGAAATTTAATAAATCCACATGGTAGCAGTTTTTTTCCATGCCTTGCAAAATTTATAGAACAAAAACCTCTTACATGACTGATAAAGCAGTAACGAGCCGCACTATGCACGCATTCGATGATATCGAATTAGAAATTAGCAACATACCCTCCGTTTTCTAGAACTCCGTAACCGTTGTACTCCTCATGTAGCGGCATAACGTAAATATACGTCATATCTGCGATTTTTTCTTTCTTCCACAACATTTATTAATTTTTTTTTTTTTATTAACTTAAATTCACAATGAGAAAAATGGACTAATGGTAATAGGTGGATACACTTTTAATTTTGCAAAAGTTGGAAATGGTTTAACCCATCGTGTTCACTGTCACTGTTGTACAAATGATTGCTAAAAATTGACACTTCTTCCGTGGGATTGCTTTAACTTTTATGTTGTGTTCTCCTGAGCAACAATTAATTTGTTGAACTGTCACTGAGTAATAATAATATTTTATGACCCACGCTCCAACGCGTCGATGGACGCTTTCACAACTTCAATGCGGCTGGAAACGTCTTACATTATACCGGACAAGGGTCAAGCCTGGAGCAGTGGCGGCGCTAATGAATTTTTTCAGTTCGAAGGTCTGCTACATAAATCAATTTAATGGAGCCGTAATTTTCATGGAACACTTATTATTCTGATTTGTTTCCATTGTTGTATTTATTGTTGTAGATTAGACCGCATACAGCAGTTAATATCGTTATTGTAATTAGGTACTTTAAACGGGGTCACAATAGCTGCAATAATGGTGGATGCGCCGGGCGAGCGATTTTCCTATCGCTGCTACGCCACTGGATTGTCTGGACACGCCATTTTCCACTTGCTGGCCATTCCAGACGCCAACATCACGCGAGCCGACAATAACAAGAAACCTCCTCTGCCCCTTTATTTATACGTCTCAACCCCTTCAAAGCCACCTTAAAGTGAAACTTTTATGGTAATCTGTGTCAGGGTTAGCGGTTTGCTTCTTGAAATATTTGCGAGGGAAACGTTCGCTTTTTTGTCAAGATCAAATCTTCGCAACTTAATTTTTCCCATAATAGTTTAGGAGGGAACTATTTATAAAATTATTTCTATTATTGATATGCAGAATTGGGTTAGAGTTAAAATGGCTTGGATTAAGTTTAGCGGTTCGATTTTTCTTTTATTATGTGGGTAGGCATACGAATATGCGACCTTCACACTTAAGTGAAATTTTGATTAATGGCAGTTATCGATTTCTCATAAACAGGCGAATTTGCCTACCTTCGGTTTTTTCTGGCAAATTTCGGTGATTAATTTTGCCGCTTCGATCGAATTTATAAGGATAATAAAGCAAAATTTAGATAAGCAAATATGAGAGCGAACGAGGAAGGAAAATAATTAATTGTACAAAATAACGGCAGAGGCCTTGAAACTTCGTAAATTACGGTTCTGTGTGGATTCGAAATTGACTTAATTATGTTCGTTTAAATTTTATACTCGTTGATATAAATTTGTCTTCTGATAAAACTAATTACCAACTGCGCCGCAGGGTTGTCAATATGAAGTTATTTACCGTTCTACGGGGTGCCACTATTGCTGTAATTGTAAAATATGCCCGCTATTGATGCGTATGCATACATGTCATACTTTTTATGGAGACAAAGACATGATTTTCATTCATTTATTAGTTTCGTGGGGTGGAAATAATATGTTTTCCGTTTCTGAACAATCAGTCGTGGTGATCAAGATGATTTAAGAAAATACGTCACCCTGCATTTTCCGCATTATTAACCCTTTCTTCTTCTTATTTTAGTACATTAGTTTTAGTATTATGTTATGTTTTAGCTGATATATTTCTTCTGCTTCTAAATAAAAATAATCCTTTAACGAAACTGGGGAAGTTTTATTTAGTTCAGTGTGTCGACTGCAGATGGCGCACAGATGTTTTGTGTCTATAAAAGCGCAATATCGAAAAGAATACTCCTCTGTAACGAGATAAAGACGAGGATTCAACTTTGCGTGATTTTCCCGCTTACTATTATTGGATCTTTACTTCAACTAAAAGCCTGTTATCAAATTTCCAGCTGAAGGAAACACTCTCATTAAAACTTTAATTGGTAATTACTTAACAGTAAATTAAGTTACTTAATAAATTAAGGTACAATAAAAACTAGATGAAAGTTAATTGTGCTATTAGTCCTCGGATTCCTAAAATTAGATTCTATTTATTATAAAAAACAATAAGGTCCACTTCTGAATAGCACAAATACGCATTCAACGCATGATGCAGCAAGCATTTGGAAACTACAGAAAAGTAATAATATTTAACATCAAGATTACGTGTTGAAAAATGGAATTTCTAATTTAATCTGTTCATATTAAACGTTATGTTTG
>QDEB01081038.1:0-10834 GCA_004193795.1 Asbolus verrucosus
ACAATATGTGTAGATACAGAGACTCTTACCTAACTAAAGACCTCAAAAGAAACTGTGAAAGCAAAAATATTCAAGCTATAGGGTAAATGCGAGGAGAGGCAACTGTTAATATAGGACTGGGGCGAAGATACGTTGAGTAACACGAATAGCTATTAGATAGCTATGTGCATTGTAATGAAAGCTTAAAATTACTACTTCAAGATAATTTGTGGGTTGTATCCAACTACATCTATGTTCTTCTGTACTAACACTTCTGCACATAATTGATTGTTTATCCTTTTAAGTATTATGTTAATCAACAAATTTTCAGTCCATTGCTCATCGGTAAATGTAAATTATGCATATTAATCAGTTTTAAAACAGACACCTCTCATAAATGGAGATCCAACCTCATAACGTGGGAAGATAAGGTGCAGTAACAACTAAAAATGTTTGGGCCATATGTTCCTTCAAAAAATTTAGATGGCTTGTTGGCCGTTCAACATCTTGCTTTGTTATTACTCAGAAGGGAAGTGTTAATCTACGATCGAATCAGTAGTCATAAATAACTCCATATAAGTGAATTTTATGGGAGTTTCACATTAAATAATTATAATGATCCCACGTTCAGTTATTTTATGTCCACTCATTTATCGTCCAATTAATGTCATTATGGCCACATCGTCGTTGGACGATTGTTATTGCGATTTTTCTAAATCTGATTTTCGATTTTGCTCAACCCAAAAATTCACGATTGTGCGTGTCTCCTTTTATTCCGAAGATTCTTGGCGGGGAAATAGCGGTGCGGATGGCGGACAATTCCAGCAAAGAAACGTTCGGTTCTCATCGGTGCCAGTGACAACATTCCAATGGTGGCAGTCGCCGGGCCGGAGAGGAGAACTTCAAGTCGAACTGCCGCCAGTACCGCGAGTACCTCAGACAAGTACGAACCATCGCGCAGTGTTGGTCGTTGTGCTGTTGGTACCTTGGAAGTGCAGTGAATCCATTACGCAATGTGCAGGGCTAATTGTGATTCAGTGTGGCTGTGTCGTTGAAAATGGGGCGCTTGGGCAAGGCCAGCATCGCGACGCCGAACATCAAAGTGCACTACAAGAAGCTGGTGGACGACTACACCGGAAGTCGCGGCGACGCTCTCAAAATAATGCCGTCGTTGCCGGAGTACCTGTCGTACTGCTGCCACCATTGCGGCCACACGCAAAAATTGCAGGTAATTCGAACCGGTGACCTTTGCACGGTGAAAGCGACTCCTGCACGCCAACACGCGTCCGCGTAAACAGATACAAAGTGGTACTCTTGAAGCGGTACCAGAGCAATATGTTTCGTCTTTGCATTGCAAGATTGCCATGACAATTGGACACGATTCGTATTGTTTTTGTGGGCCACTGCTGGAATGCAGCTGGTCCTCGCCATGTGGTGTACTCTGGTCAACGACCCGATCGGTACTGCTGTGCACTTTTATGCTGAATTCATGGATAGTGACTCATTCAATAAATCTGCAGGATGTTTCTGAAACGAGACGACCGTTTCGCCGGTTCCAAACGAATTAACCTCCAATTTGAAAGTCACAAATTCCTCTCTCTTTCTCTATAATTATCTTTATTACCTCATCAGCACTCGATTCTTATACACATACATTCAATCAAGACTTAATTGTCTGTTTGACCTTGAATAATAAAACAGTCAAGTGCTGATTTTTAATTGACCTGTTATTCTTTATCTACAAAACAACATTTTCAATAAATCAACTCCAATCTCATCTGTTCCAAATGTGGTTCTCGAGCTAGGGTACCACTGAAAGTTCGATTAACGTTTAACGAGTTGGTACAGACCGCTGGGAAATGGAAAAGAATATGATGACTATAATAGCAGAATCCAGCAACAGTATACTTCAAACTTAATGTATTTTATTAAGTTGAATATAACAGCTAGATGCGAATTTTATAAAAAGGTTAATTTTGATGCTCAACAAAACGAGAACTCGATGTTTTGAGAACGATGTAATCTCCATAATTACTCAGGAATTTTGTGAAGAGTTGACTGACTCGAAATTTGTTTATGAATTTTACTAGTTGCAGCAAACTGTTGCTTTTATTTTTGCATAAAATAATGCATTAAATTAAATTAAGACATGAATTTAGATGCCCATTCATTAATCACCAGTTAATATTTAAGGGTTGTCTTTTTGACCATAAAGCCTGTTATGACTTATCTAAAAAGAATATTATTCTTGCGACATACCGATTTTTTATTGAAACTCGTCGCCGACATGATTCAAAATACACCTTCTTACAGCATTCTCTAAATTTTTATCCCCTATTTCTGTATGTGAGATCAGGTCTAATCTATTATTGCATATTTCAAAATGTAGAAAGTCACTTGACATTTCGCCTTTATAAACCAGTTGTATGCAATCCGAGATTTAAAAAGTATTTATCACAAAATGAAAGTAAACATCATTGTCGCGGTTTTTAAAGAGTTTGTTCCCTTTACTGCTGTCCTATTGAGAATGTGATAACTTTCAAGGTCAAGTGACAGTTCAGCTTTACTAAGGTTTTAGGGTTTATTAAAATCATATTCTTGTTAACAATGCGCGTGTAGAAACCAAAAAATAATGACAGCTGCATAGTGTATTTTTTATAATTCTTAAAAAACGTAAAAATTAATAATTTTTGACCTTTCCATTATTAAAAATATCTTTTTCCTTTAGAAGTGTGCTGTTTTAGTTGATTCACCCTGTACAACATTGATGAAAAAAATCTTCCTTCACATCCTTCCTAAATTAACTGTCGATTCTTTTTATAAAAAGCAACCATCTTTTCTGCGACTGAAAACTGAACCTGAAAGCTGCCTCTATTACATCATCCACCAAACAAATTCTTGAGTAAAATCATTAAAAAGTATATACTGTAGTATATATCATGAGAACGACAAGTTACGACTTTTCGCACACTTCAGAGTCTTCTCCAAGCATTTTTGCCAAATAGCTATACTTATTGGACTTTTATTGCTTTTTTTTTGCTAGATACTTTCAGTTTATTGAATCTCAAAAAAAAGTCATAAAATTCAGAAATCAAGCGGTCAAGGATATTTCAGAGTTTATGGGAGATACTTGATTCCTGTAATGTAATATATAATGATAGGAATAGTTTTATTTTACCATTTTCTAGCATGGCTTCTCAAAGTAGTACTTTAGAAAGAAAAAATGGAACTCAGAAAAAATATCACTTTTCAATATTTAACAAAAACTGAAAATATGTGAAAGGTCCTCCTGTTGTCTTTCTAAAGGAAAAAGTTTTCGTGGCTTGTTTTGCAGGTGGTGTATGTGGGAGATAACTGAATTAAAAATAAACCATCATTTTTGATCACGTTTAACTTTAATAGCTCCATTTCTTTAAAATGTGGTCTAAGATTAACACTTCGTGGTTTATGTGGGTTAGATATAACGGCATCCTCCTCCAAAAATCCCGTCGTAAACAGAGAGTGTAGTGTTCCTATAATAAAACGGATTCCTTACAAAGCGCTGCAAGGAATATCGGGAATGAGATGCAGCAGGCAGTTCATAAATGAAAGTATTCGAATCCGAGCTTTGTTGTTTCCTTTATATGCAATACCCTCGGTTAAGAGGGTGCCTATCGATTCTTCACAGGGCACGCAGATAATAATTTCAGTCCTTCACGACGAGAGAAGTCCTGAATAGAAATTCACACTATCCCAGATTTGAAAGTATTTAAAGCTGTTTTGTGATTTAGCGATTCTTTTGATACAAGCCACACACGTATATCATGCTGAAAGAGTCAGCTGCGGAACGAGAAATTCATATGAATGTGGATGAATGGTGCTTGAAAGGATGGATTCCGTGCCGCTTATTATTTTCAGTTCATACTGCCTAAGCGGCAACAGCGTCTAGATGGATTCCCGGAGTGCAGGACCGCATTTTTTGGGTCGAAATTGACAATGGAATAATGATGTGGAGGAGCTGCCTTTTCGAGAGGCCGTCACCGTCACAATGCCATAATTGAAGTCTCGTTCAGACGTTATTTGTGAAGAATGAGCTCGCTCCAGTGCGTGCCATATTCTTGACTGTTTATAATCGCATCGGACGGCCCCTGGATTTGTGCACCTATACGTACCAGGGGGCATAATGGAGGACGGACTTATTTTTCCACGATAAATAACGCCATTGTGACAACACCACAAAAGCGTCCACTCTGCATTACATCTTTTTATCCTCTTCAAGAGCCTTTATTGACTCTGACGGTCTTTTAACTTCGCGTTACATTGTATTTAACAGCTTTTGATAGAGTATTACTTTCACAATAACGCAAAATACGGTTCGACAAGGCGCCTTAGGGGACCCTCGTCTGTTTCTTTTATTGCCTTCATGGAACTTCATATTCAACTTTTATTACTCAATATGTTTTTATCGACTAAACTGAGGTACACAACATACACTTCACAATATAACATACTTCTCCATGCTGAACTTCGCTCGTCATCTACACTGCAATTCCTGTCACAATGCGTTAAAAAGTCAAAATAAAAAGCAGTACATTTTGTCTAAATTGGAGTAAACTATAGTCTGAAATGTCGGAAGGAACGACAAATGCCTTCAAATATATTTTATTATCATTATTTTTACTATTAACTTTAAGTATTTTTCAATTTATTGTGTTGGACGATAGTAAATACGATTTAACTGTAGCAAACACTANNAGAACACATACTCCTTTTAGAATACAATTTCACCAGAACGATTGCAAACAAGAACAGTAACAAAAGGCTTTTCTTGTTTTTCCTATTCATATTTCTGAAATTTTAAAGATTCCCAAAAAAGAAGTTTTATTTGTTTTGTAGAAGTATTTAGAAAAACAAAATGAAAAATTTTCGAGCATGGGATATGTCCCGAAAAGTCTACCTTATAATAGACTTGAAGCATGCTGTGAAAAGAAAACAGCATATTTTTTTAAGGATGGAGCACCTACTGAAGCAAAATTTAAGAAATTAAGATTTGGATATACTCCATATTCCGCATTGGACTTTAAAATGTCCTCACGATACTTAAGTGAGTAATTACATTTTAAAATGTAAATCAACAAATGTCGCCGTGCATGCTGCGACAATTTAAGACATGTTTAAGCTTCCACCTGTACCGATCAGAGCCTTCTCCACCTCATCAGTCAGTCACCAATAAATTTATCGAATTTCACTGGAACGAAGGGGTCAAACCCTTTGAAACTTTGACCAGGCTTCGAGCACAATTTGGGAATGAATGTCACAGGCGAGGGTGTATGATTTTGCCCAATCATTTCCAGAAGGGAGAAAGCGTGCGGAAAATGATTCTATGCTAATGATAGGTCCCTCAAGCTGTGCAGAATGACTTCACAAGCAAACTAAAACAGGAAATCAGAAAGTCAAGAAACACAATCATTAAAACAGTAATCAAGAAGCTTCAACACTGGAACAATTTAGCGGAGACTACATTGGAAAGTAGAATGTGAAATATTGCAATTGTGTTGTAAATACAATTTGTAACAGATTCTCGTTTGTATTTGAACCCCCCTCGAATTTAACAGAATTAGGAAATCACCATTGATTGTCAAATTAGTTAAAGGCAATTAAAGAACTGAAACCGGAAAGAAAACAAATATTTTACTTAGATGAACCGGATCAATCAAAAGTGCACAAAAACAAATTGGGTTAATTGCGATATCAAAACAACAAAGAAGCATTTATTGAAGTTTTAAATACAGCATTAAAGAGTCTTTCTAGGTTATGAAAACCTCGTCATTATTACTTAGAAAATGGATTTATTCCAAAGAAAAAAAATTCGTTTCTATCAAAAAATTTAATTTGAATATGTACTATGCTATGATGTAATCGTTTTTAAAACCAATTCAACAATACAATAAAAAAAGTCCAGTCATTGTAATGGATAATGCTTATTATTATTATTATTACTGTTATTAGCGTTAAATTGGATTTAGTCTCAATATCTTTTGCCAAAAAAACTCTTAAGTATTCAATAACGAAAAACTAATTTTTGCTAACAAAATTGTTAAAGCAGAATTATTCACAAGACGGGAAAAATGTTCAGATTAATGGATGAGCAAGGTTAAATGTATTAAAATTGCCTTTGTATCGTTATCAGCTATCTCTAATAGAGCTGCCATTAATTCAAGTAAAAATAACCTCGTAGAAATGAAAAAAGCGCATCCGCAAAGCTACAAAAGACGAGAAAAAAATAGCCGAATTAAATGGTTTAATAGCTCAGGTAATCGAACCATGTCTAGGAACAGATGGTGATGATTCAGATAAACTTTTAGACAGTGACTGATTATTATTAATTGTTGTGATAAAAGCTTTTTTATAGTGTAAATGGTTGCTTTCCTACTGACTGTACATACTAGAGATATAATCAATACTAAGCAAGCTCCCCATTAGGATAATTATAATTATGGCTTAGATTATGAGTGGATAAATCTTTAAGTCTCAAATTGGTGATTCTTAACTTGAGAAATCTTGGAGACACTTGACCGATTAAAATGAAATTTTGAGTACACATTGTAGCAGTAATTACTTAAGTCGGTATATTTTTACAATGACTTCTGTTCATGCGTGGTTAACGCTGGCACTTTACCGTGGATACAGTCTACGTGACTTTGACGGACACGACCATATAACAGGCTGATAAGTCTCACAACAACGTTTAGTTATGGATACTATAGTTACCGTTAGATCTTTTTTCGTCGTTTCGATATTGTAGTCGAACATACCCCTTTATATAATTAACAGACCTCAGCCTTTCTTCAGGGGGTCGACCTCACCATCGTCACAAACCCAGCCCATTTAATGACAGACCCGCCAAAATCAGGCACGCGGCCTATACGTATACATTTCCAAATCGCGCAAACGCTTCAATAACCCTTTAAGGGCGCCCAGAAGTTAGATTAATGAAAGCGTGTCGTGTTTTTTCCCAAATTCACTAGCCGCATCGCATGAGCGAGTCGATTTCCTGTGCAAATAAAAAGGATCATAAGCACAGTTTTTGCCGATTGGTTCGGGCTTCCCCGAACCAAATTGCCGAATCGCAGTCCTATATGCAATGTGCGGAATTCCGGTGCGTAACTCGTTCCACTGAAATACTAACCGCCATGGTCGTTATTCAAATTCCGGGGGGCTAAAGCCGCCACACACGCGCGGGAAAGCCGGCGCACACGCTTGAACATCCTATTTTTCCTCCGGTGGTGTATTTTTTGTCGGCTAAACCAGTTGGGTGTTCAAGGTCGGCGTGTATAAAGGTGTACGTAAAACAATTGCGGGGCAACGATGGCCGACTCCTTCGTTACGACTGCAAGAGTGCCGGACGCATTGGTGCGAAGACGTCAGACGCCATTTGCCGGTCATCCACTCCATCTAGGAATGCATTTGTTAAAAGCTTTAATTATATGTGATGCATTGTCCTTCTGGGAATCTATGGCTCCGATGGTTCGTTGGTACTAATTAATTAGCGAAAAACGTGCAAGAATTTCGAGAATTTTTCTTTACACGTGTAATTAGCTCCTCCACTGCCCCTCCCAGAAGATATATGCATTCGCTGGCCCGAAAAGCTGGCTTCTAGGAAGCGAAGAATGGCGTCACACCCTGATGGCTTCCCGGATATACCTATGTTTAACTTCTCCAAATCCACCCTCACTAATTTATTGTGTTATAAAATCTAAGATAAAACGTGGAACGACATGAAAGAAACAGTCACGCTTTTGGGATCGAGCCGGAAATGTTAAACTGCTATTTACAAGCTTATAAATAGCGTTTTATTGCTTTGTATATCGTGGGCGGCTACAGGCGGCACCATTAACAACTTCTTGCAAAAGCTGAAAATTACAAAATGTTTATTGGGCCACATAAAAATTACTTACACATGGCGTGGCAAGTTTTTCATATCATCTCATTGCTCCTATCACCCAAACATCAGTAAAATGCAAATTTCAATCTTAATAATAGAGATGTTGCTCATTTCTGTTCATTTCTTATGCAAGAACCATTAATCCGGCATTTCCAACGTAACAAAGTCTGCTTGGGTGGCATTACATTTTTCCGTTCTGTACGTAGCTTATCTAAGTTTATTATCCGAATGTTGTACTGAAAGAGTTTCATGAACAAAGGAGCTACGTCTACGGAAAGAGTTGCACAAACAATAATTACAACCAATTATAATCTTGGCTGGACCACACTGTGTTTACAAGCAAAATAAAGAAACATCGAATAATTCCGAAAGCTTAATTTTTTACAGAGAAACACCTGACGCATTTTAAATGCAAATTACGTCTGAAGTAAATGTACTGGAATAATTATTCTTACAATCGGAAGTCTCAGTTGCCTCATCTTGTACCAACACCGTGAAAAAAAAATTTTTCATAATTTAAAACAGATTTCAAAATAATGGTCTTGCATTCTCACCTGCTGTTGAAATCGCTGAATACGTTAAACACTGATTAGAAAACTAATTGACAGTAATTCACAATAACAGGAAAAAGAAATAAATCTCACAATTTAAATTGATGATGAGGTGATTTTCAGTTAAATTGTAAATACAAAACCTGTATGTTTTCGAAATATTATGGTTGCGAAGCAAGGAATGTAAATACCTACGTAAACAGTAATCATTATAATTTTTGAAAATCGACGAAAGAAGTTTTCAGTATTAAAACATTCTTGCATTACTGTTATGACTTGGGATGATTTAGACGCAGCTTCGATTGCTTGAAGGCCAACGCAGACTCCTCCACCCCTGCCATTACAATTCAACAGTGAACAGGTGTTTGATAATGCATGAAAATGCAAATGAATATTGCTTGGGGTACATTGATCTGGCTTCCTAGAAACGCCCGAGTATCCTACCATTGTAGATACAGTTTTTTCTTATATTGTCACGTGATTTGAAAAGAAGTCACGCTATTCGTTATCTCATTTATAAATAAACAAAAACGCGAATAGTTTTTCACATAGAGGATTAACATGAAAGCTCCTAGAAATCCTCGCCACTATTTATTTGATTGTAGTGGAAGGTGACTTAAAAAACCCTGCTTTCAATATAACCGGAAATGACATCATCATCCACATTTCTAAAGATGGGTGATGAATTGTGTAAATGCTTTTAATAAATATTTAAATTTTATTCAGATTGTGCAAGAACGTATGAATTTCAAAACAAATTTCAGATCATCATTGTATTCGTAACGTAAATTCCAAAATTAGAATAAAGGAAAGCTAATAATTCAGAAGTTAGTGTAAGTGGTCCTTACAGCAGGAATAGCTGCACCAGTTTGGCAATAACCGTGCCATAAAGAACAATAACAGCGAAACAAAAAGATCGTGATTTGCAAGTTCATTTAATAAATTTATTAAGCAACTCGCCGTGCACAATGGCATAGTTTTTACAAATGGCGCGAATATGCAAATCCGGGAAATTTTAATTTCGAGCGTGTAAACTCTTTGTTTTGGCCGACAAGCATATAATGTTGCATGTCTGGGGGTGGTGGAACTCGAGCGGTGGTCCCGGCCATTCATAAACATTAAAAGTTTGGGCCGCGACGGTGAAGAACAATACACTCCGTCCCGTGTGAAACCATCCTTACCTAAGTAATGTTGTTACGTTCACATTCATATGCATATTGCCGGATTTAAATTAGGCCCCAGGACGCGATAATAAAATACAATGCGGGTGGTAATTATTGTACATTGCACAATAACCTGGCAGCGGCGGTTCGGGCTTGAGACTAATAGGGATGACGGAGGTTAACCAAATATTTCAATTATGTTACAACAGAACATGACCAGTACATTGTTAATGCACTATTAACAACAGATCCTTGTTTCAGCATTCGACCGCCGCTATTCATGGAGCGGAAACGCTTCCTGATATTCCCACTGTCCTTTATGAAGACGCCATCCAGTGGCAGTTTTAAATTTAATTCTAACAGAACTAATTTTCTTTATACAGAGTGCCTAATTGTCAACTAATTAACGAGTACGAACATTTTCGAAAATAATAATTAAAAATTCTTAAGCTCATTACTTCACTTTCATATTTTGAATTGTTAATTACGCTGCATTAACAGTTTATCGTTGACTTTCAATATTCCATTACGAAACTTTCATTATTTTTGTTCCATTAGAATTAGACGAAATCATGTGAAATTGTATTTCTTCAATGATTCCTAAAATAAGTCTTGTCCTTTTGCAGGAAACCAGGAAAATATCATTGTAACTTTGTAAAGGTTTTAATCTAAATGAACTTCTTGATGAAACGTCGAAAATGATGGACTAATTTCTTCAGCTCTTTTATCACCCACTAAGGCATAATATGACGAGCACTGGGGAGGATTCAGGAGCCGAAGATTACTTATACTCTTGGGACGTCTTCGTGTTCACTTAAATTCTCAGACAAAAATATTGATTAATGTCTGATAAACCCAACTTACAATAATAAAAAAATGTTTGAGACAACAGAAATGCAAAACGATGTGAGTAATGGAAATAACGCGTGAATGTTTTAATGGGTCAATATTATTCTCCTTCGTTGATGTAATAGTGCTAATTTAGATCAAGTCCCCCTCCTCCTAATTATTTAACATAATAAACAGAATATTTCTTGAGTATGCTCTTTAAATTAAGCGACATTTTGGCAACACATTCAATAGCAAAAACATTCCTGGAAATTTTGAACCAGAATTAAAAGTGATACTCGTGTAAATGTGATTTGTACCATAATCAAGGTATCAAAATTAAAATTATCATTTATTATATTTATATTTATATATTTATATTTATATAT
>QDEB01081238.1:5436-15996 GCA_004193795.1 Asbolus verrucosus
TAAAATATAATATAATTCTCCTTTTTATGAAATACTCAATTTAGTTGGTTTCAGATTATTTGGTGGTGGTTACATATCCCCATTACTTTTACCAATTTGAATTTTTAAGCTCTCAGAAAGTTACAGCTTGTAATGCAAAAAGTTAATAAATGGACAGTGTGAGACGCAAAAATCGAGCAAGCTGTAACGTCATTGTCATATTCTTAACAATGTCTCAGATGAAATGATTCCTACAATTCGAGACTCTCACATAAAAAAAAATTGACATTACAATATTTCCTTTTTCTGCATTAGGTGTTCTATGATTCCTTTCTACTTTCTTGATAAATATTTTAACATTCTTTGTCTTTGTTGTGGGGTTTTGTTTTTTTCCTTATTATTGATGTCAAATTTGTCTTTAAATAGTTTCAAGGCCTTTAAAGTTCCTTTCACAATAAGCTTAAAATAAAAAACAAAAAAATTATGTTCCGTTATTTAAAATGTAAAAAAGGTACAATAAAAATGTTTCGTTCTTGGAAAAATGCGAGCTAAACCGCGAAAATTAGCGATGGATTTGTGAAAATCCAAAATTTAGGTTGTTCGAACTACTCCAACTAATTTTAATAAAATATTTTTTAATTTCGACTTTTATTATACTTTATCTTCATAAAATTTGTCATTTAAACTTTGACAGCTACTATCGAACAAAACAAAGAGTCGAAATACAAGTAAGTACAACACTTTCAGTTAAAGAGTTACATTACAATTTTTGGAAAATTATGAAAGAACTGTTAACCGTTGGCCCCATTAGAATATATTTGATCTAAAAATATTATAATATGAAAAGTTTTTGGTGTATAATTTGAAACTAAAATTTCATTTGAACTTGTTAAAATATATTAAATAAAATGTGTTAAAAAAAAGATGATGCTGTATATGTCAGTCCATTATTGAATTTCTGAAAATCCTGGAAAATAATTGTAAGTGGTCCATTTGCTCTGAGAAATCCCGAAAATTTCTCTTCATAAATTTGCACTGCAAAAGATGATTTTAATGATTTTTTCTTAATTTAAAACTACACTGCATATTAATTTTAATTCTTCTTATGATAACGATTATTCTATGTCAATCATTTGACAATACTTAACAGTTGATGAATTCCGAAAATTACTCTTCATAAACGTATACCCTAAGAGCTGCTGTCATGAATTTTTTTAACGTTTACAACTAAACTAAAATCTTATGATAACGATCATTTTATAAAGTGACAAGGTTAACAATTCTTTTCAATTCAATTGTGTGAAGCTGTAATTTCGTTTCTTATTCTAAAACTCTCATAATCAAATAAAAATGACAACAACCACATCAAAATCATTGAAAACCATGAAATTCTTCACATGTGTGAAGGAGGAAAAAATGGTAGAACTAAGAATTTTTATTTATTCGTTTATTTGAATGGGGTTTATTTACCAACGTTGTGATAGCTAATACATTATACTCTATGCGAATACTTACCACCCAAACATTTCCGGCTAATTTGAAAATTTGCCAAACCATAATATCATTATCAGATATTTTTATAAAATTTAAGTCTTTTCGACAATTGACGACATCAGTGATGAACGACATTTCCTACAAAAATCTGCCGAGTTTTTTTAGTAACTCCAAATAATCATATTTTAATCGGTCACATATTATAACGGGTGTTCATTTAAAAAGTGCATCAAGTCGCCTTTGAAAACAATCGAATAAAATGAGGTATGTCCACAATTTTTGACAGACGTCAGTGACAAACGAAAAATACAATTTTTGGNNGACATGAGAGAGCACATCCCTTTTCTTGCGGCATTTTCGTCTATCAAAAAGTCAATGGCGACTTGATGCACTTTTTAAATGAACACCCGATATTTTAAATTTTAATCAATAAAGTTATAACAATTATTTTTGCCTAATCTGACGAAGAGTAAATGGTATTCAAATGTACATAAAATTACTGTTCCTGCCAAATAAACAGAGTTTAATCGCCTTCATTGCTCACAATGGTATGTGGTAATGAAGATGCGTTTCGAGTTTTTTTGGCGTCCTGAAACAGAGGGGCTGTCGCAAGTGTTGAGCAGCAGTATATCCGATTTTTTGTGGCAACGTAGTACCCGCCGCTGGTGATTTTAAATAGCGTCAAGGTTACGGTTTTATTTTCCAGTTTCTATGGCCACTCATTTTCTTATCGGTGAAGCAGTTTTTACTACGAATTATGTTTGGCATTGACTGAAGAAAATGTAAATGTGTAAAAAATAGGAACGAGTCGTCCGTAATAAAAACCGACCACAACATATCTTACGTGGTGGTCGTGACGAGGCGATGTTGACGTTAAAATGGCACGATTAACGCACGAAAAATAGCGTAATTACGGTTTCTACTTCCCTTATCGTTACGTAGTAACAGCTCTGAATAATTTTTGCCCGTCGGTGTAGCTAATGGTATTGCCAGCCGATATTTGCCATGGAGCGGTGGCCAAGTGGCGAATTGTGTTTATAGAGAACGTGGTTCGTGGGTCGCGATAATCCCACCTTTTTCTAATCACATGGTACACGATCGGACGCGTTTTTGCCTCTATCACATGGCGAACGAAAGAGATGTCGGTCGTCGGAGTATTTTTGAGTTTTCGGTGTCGTGAAGCGTTCGGTTTTCGTGGAGGGCCTCGGGGGTCGTCTGGTGTCGGTGTTGTGTGTGTCCTGTGGTGTGTTATGTTCTTGAGGATTTCCACCGACATCATAATCGGGTAACAATCGCGCAGGATTGACGCGTCAAATTAAGTGACTAAGCTGTTACTTTTCGATTTTGCGAGGCGGATCGGTCGTTGTCAATCTCCACGACCATTTTTGGCGGGTGAAAAAATCGTTTTCGCTCGCCAGAAGAATGTGGCTGACGCAAAAGGCGGTCGCAACGTCCCGACTGAGTTATTCGAAAGAAGGAACCGAACGGAATTTCCAAAAAATATTTCTGGAACAAGTCTAAATTTGTCACCTGCAACGATTTAATTATTGGCGCCGTCCTTAGGTTTATTTATGTTTTCATTCGCGAAACTGGACGTTATTAACACTTTATTTTCGTGAGCTGTCGTCAATGACATCGCTGAAAACTCCGGCTGATAATTGTGTCAGTAGAAATCGGCCGGTTCGTTGAGAAAAATTTCGCGGTTTTGCATATCGAATATCGCGAAAATATTATAAATAAACCCAACACCGTGAGAAACCATTGTTAAATCTTCGCTGCCACTTTTGAAATTAACATATTTCAAATATTTTCGATGCATAACGAATGTATTCGTCATATTTTCACTTTTCTGACAAGTCAGATTATTTTATCGATTTATTTCGTTTGATAAGTAATATCGAATATCTGTTTCGACAACCAAAAAAACGTTTTATCTTATCGTCGTTACTTGAAAGAATAGCGAAATCGTTAAACCTTGCATAATCCGCGTGTGGGATAGTGAGAGTTGATCGTTTGACGTCAAATCAACCAACTTTTTCAAAGCTGCTCCTGTCCTTTAAGTGTCAACTGCAACTGCAGCGCCACCTGCCACCTAGAGGCCGGCTCCGATAAACGTCCCTTTACTTTGATCATCAATTTACATTTCACTTTATGGCTTCAGTTTTTAATGGAAATTAACGACTCCATCAACCGTAACTACTCACAATGGCAACAATAATGTCAACCTGACGTAAGCCATGTCTTGAACAAATCAGATTTATTGATCGAACAAAATTGAATCTCGACAAACAGGGAAATCCTCCAGATTCGAAGAATTGCAAACACTTCAGAATGTAAAAAACAAATTAATACTTGAAAGCACGTGTTGTTTCACAACTTTTTTCACATACTGGAGTTTAAAGAATCTTTTTTTTTTTCGTTTTAATGCTTGATTTGTAAATTACCCGCACCGAGTGCATTCCGCAACGCTCCGCTCCGCATGTTTTCCATTTGAAAAGCAAACTTGGTGATTTCTCAAGAAAGAGATATTGGAATCATTAATTTAATTTCATTAAGGAAGCTAATTTGTTTACATTAATTTTAAAATCGTGATAAAAAAGAAAGAAATATACAGGGTGAGACTTTCACTACAGTCATATTAAAGAGTAAATATAGTTTACTCTATTGTTTTGAAAATAATAAAAGCAATTTTCTATAAACCGAACAATTTACAGGTAAATAGCAAATTGAAAGAATTTTTTCTAAATTTAATATTGAGCAGAATTTTGGCACGGACTCTACTATAGATATTTTAAATTTTTCCTTTGAGTAATGACCTTCAACTACAAAGCGGAATCATATGCGCTTAAATTCTGCAACCACTAATATATGTAAGTGCGCTTATGTTACTGCAGTAAGCAAAAATCACTCAAGTATGCAAATTATGGAAAAATTAATTGATGTGGATCGCTAGACGATTTTGTGTAATACCAAAAAAACGCAACATGTTTTTTGCATAAATTTTGTTCTCAACCAGTAACAGTTTATTTTTATTTGATACAAAAATTTTGAAATTGTGATGTATATTTTGCGCAATTCAAAAGTTCTCGATAAATTTCCATATTTAATTTCATTATTTTGACGTTATAACTTACGAAATTAGGGTAATTACGAACAAAAAAGAAGTAAATGAAGGGAAACAAGGAAATATAAACCTTTAAGTGACTTTTTCCAAATTTGTCAACAATAATGATAATATTCTCGGATGAGTTATGTATCATTATTTTTAATATTGTTCCACATTGTAACTGTGTACCTACATCATTTGGCACTTTTTAAACTCACTGATAATTTTAATTGGGTAAACTTGTCAAATAATACGTCACCGATTACGTTAAAAATACATTATATAGGCTATTAGTTTTATGCGTTCCGTATCAGTTATAGCAATGAAATTTTTCCCTATATTTCTCTTTTGTTTCCATAACATTATTCAGTTAGCTTTCATTAAACATTATAACTATATTAACACTTTCGTTATTGTTTAATTTTTTACTTCATAAATTTTTAAAAATATGCGAACACGACCAAGTATTTTTCTATTTATGGAGGAGAAACTAACATTAAAACAAAAAACTGTAAATCATATCGTCATGGGAATTATAACAATTATCATATAATCGTCTGCTTTTCCTTTCATATCAAGTATTGAATATAGAATGTGTAAAATAACAATTTAAAAAAAAGTGTCTTGTTCTTATATAATTACATGAGATTCGGAAATTGTTCGATATAAGCGAGGTTCGTAATAACAAAGACGAAATTCCATTTAAATTAAATAATTTCATTTTTATTGCATTCTGCATTGTAACAATGGTTGATTTATTTAATTTTTTTGCTCTACATATTTTTACGCCATTTACGTCAAATATTTAATGCCTTTATATTTAGCCTTTAATGTAAAAGATTAATGCTTTTAGTTAGAAACTATGTTGCAATGTTATTACAACTGTTCTAGCGATAAGTGAAAGTCGTATACTTCCACCAATTACATTGTGGTTTTTGACTTAAACTCTAAATCATTTCTACAAAAGACTCATGCTATAATGGCTCTTTAAAAAAATTGAATCAAAAAAGATTAGACTAGTAGATTAGTAAAGGTTTATGATTATGCTTTTCAGTTAGATTACTTTAGTGATAGTGATTATCTTGTAGGCTTTGCACAAAGTTTGTGGTTCGTTTAGCCAGCAGTTCGCTATTTCCAGTATTTAAGACTCATATGGAAATTTTGGTGGAACTTTTATTCTGATTCGTTAAAACCTGTATATAAGCTTGACGGGGTTCGCCGCAAATGTTTACTGCTTTTTAAACGTACGTAAAAATAACACTCTTACAAATAATTTTTCCAATTCATTTTCATGAAGTGTATTTTTGTCCTCGCATAATCTGTGAAAAAAATATTTTTATCTAATATCACAAAAATTAACATGCGATCATAAAGTTTTCTCATCAAGTGACCTACCATCTGATATTGTAGTTTCAATTGGACATGAAAAATATNNCTGTTTAACATTTAATTTATTCGCAAAATTTTATTTACATTTTGACATTTTGCTATAAAAATTATCACTTTAGAATAAATGTCGTTTTTCTTTTTTTACTTAAAACTTATCATATTTATGAACCAGATATTGCAAATTGTAAAGTAAATTGTTCGGTGATAAAAATGAAATAAAAAAGTGAAAACTATGAACGTATACTGTATATTAAATTATATTCTTATCAACACTTTTGACATGTAATTACACCAACGTTTTAACATTTTTTCTTTAACTTGTCCCTGTCGTGGTATGAAATTTACATTAATTTAAAGGTCATAACCATAAAATGTTGTTTTTAAAAATCTACATCAACTCGAACCGAAAAAACTACTCATGAAGATGAAAGCCCCTTGATATAGCGAATTTGTACTTTACACACCTGAACGTGTAATTACTCCATCAGCGATGACAATCAAAAGATTTTATGATTAAGATATTATTTATAGAGATTTCCGAATGGACGCTCTCGGCAGATAAACAACTTATGCTTGAGTTGTGTTATAACACAGCGATGATGCAGTCGAGTGCCATTTAGACGACATAATCTGGCCAAATACCACTCGAGCGGGTAATTTCATCAAGAAAAATGCCCCTAAATCACCTGCATTGTGCTCGTCTGTGTCGTATACGAAAGCAAACATTAATCACAATATTTTCCGGTACGCTCTATTCTCTTTTAAATCCCGGTAAAATATGAGGCCGAGTTAAAAATGCTGTGGTCGTATTTCAAAGTTTTAAAACTTTGTTGCTGTTTCAATCTCAGAAATGCGATACTAACTCACAATAAAATTAATAAGAATTGGTTTCTCGCCGTGTAGGTTAGAGTTGTCCATCAGGAAGTAAGTTGTCGCCTTAGTTATGCAGTTGTTTCTCAACATCTGATTGATTTCATACGTTGACCAATTACTTTTTTGCAAAATGAGTAATACCAACTGTTCGATTAGTCAAGGACGGATATCAAAGTTCCTTTTATAAATAGACGGATTTTTAGTGTATTACCTCCAAACACATGATTATTTTAGCTCGACCACGAAATTCTAGATGTCGGTTAATATTTTTTTTTGTTATTCCACTAAGGTTAATCAACCATCTGTTGTCAGCTAGGAAAAACTAGTTTGTTATTGTAATAATACCTTTCTAAACGGTGTGTATTTTTCATTAAAATTTTTTCACTGTTGACAAAATGCCACAATAAAAGCGATATTAGGAATGTTACGGAGCTATTATGCATTCGAAAGGAAGCCAGATGTAACCTTACAATGCAGTTTCATAAATCAAGAGAAATTGTTTGATATTTTATTTAGTATTGTATCGATTTAGCAGCCAGTGAAAGCGCCGGGGAAATTTAATGCGAACGTGGAGACTCTAGAGATTGCAATTTGAAAAATCTTAATCTGGAGTCTTTGAAGTTTAGTCACTTAATGGCGCTCAGAATAAACCGTCGCTGTTTTATTGTACAATAAAACTATTATCTCGAATGTTATCAGTTTATTAAAATCAACCGAGATAAAGATGACGGGCTTAATTTACTATAACAGAATTTTCCGATTTTAGTTTAAAATTGCTGCACACAGAACAAATAAAAGTGTAAAGAAATGAAACATAAGGAAGTAAAATGGTGTCGGAAGAAACTCCTATGATTCGCAGCGAAATCTACGGTGACAGTGCAACAAAATGTAATGATAAGAACTGGTTATCGAGGATTAACGACGTTGATAATAACGAAGTTGTTCGTGACGAGAACAGTAATGTGTCAAAATACCGCGGTGATGATGATGTGGAGGACTTTATTGGCAGCATAATTCGAGAAATTTGCGATAGAGCCGTGTGTGTGGTGCAAGGTGAAGTGATGACACGTGACCGTCAGATTTGCATAGACGAACGTTCACTCAGAAAACACAACCGAAGGACGTCCATAGTGGAAAACGAACTCTACAATGACGATCTCGACTCTCGCAATTTCAAGCAGCCGCGCAATCTGCTCGACGAAAACGACAACAATTTCGTCTGCGAGGCCGTCAATCCGAACATCGAAAGGAAAAACTCCAAAAGGAAGAAGAAGCTGTCTTTCAGTTTCCTCAATCGGAAGAACAAGAGCAGGGAGCATTCGGTGGAAAATGGCGGCGAACATCCGGAGAATTACGATAATTTCGACCCCTACGCCAAAGTGTCCATCCGAAGCGGCACGCTGGGCCGCAGCAAGAAGTACCCCTCTGCCCTGGAACTCAACCAGAAGCCGAAGCTGTCTCGGACAACCTCCTTCTTTAAAAAGATCGCCAACCTCGGCGAAGAGTCCAAAAACTTGCTCAAGAGATCGATGAGCGTCAGGGAGCTCAGCAAGAAGAGGGACAGATCTAGGGAGAAGCTCAGCGAGGAAAAGGAGCTTGAATGGAAGCAGTCTTTGCAATCTCTCGTCGAAAACGATGTTAGTGTTAGTTACAATGATTTGAGTTTCGTGGATTATGACGTGCTCAACGATATCAATTACGAAGAGAATTTCGCGCATAAAGGACATATAGGCAGGACACAAAGCATGATAGAGAAGGTAAGAGCGCCAGATGAGGCGGTTTTACTGATGTAAAAATTTTACTACTCGCGTGTGCTCTTATCTCGATACTTTAATCTCTCTAAAATTTCTCGAATTCCGTCGACACACTCTGGACCAGTAACGTGGATTAAGAGGATGCAGTTGCGAAAGAAAACACAGCTGAGTATAATGGAACACGAAAATACCATTAACCAAGTTCATTTTGTCAGCGCCTCATTGTTTGGTTGTGGTTGAATCGGAACTATGTTTTGATCCTTGTTTCGCTTAAAATGTACAAAGAGCACAAAAGTTTCGGCTCTGCAACTCACAGAACTGTTTGAATTATTGGGCAATTACGAAAACAAAAGTTTTATTGTTGGCGTCGAGTGTGGGAATTGTTTCGTTCTGATTTCTGAATGTCAAAAGATTTCATTTTACAATAACCACATTCGAACTTAATGAATTAATTGCTTCTTCCAAGTTATCGGAAATTGAAAAAAAATTTACCTTTCTCGGACTTCATTTAATTAAAAATGTTTTTATGATCGCATTCTACGAATTTCTTCCTAGAACTTTAGTTCACATGTCGCCGTTATAATTTTTCTTATCTCTGAGTCAATGTGAGAAAAAATAGAACAATTGAATACTTCCAATCAGTGGCACGCAGTAAACAAATTATATGTTCGGATGATTCAACAAGAGATAAAACAAAAATTCGTTTTTTCGAATTGTGGATTTTCATTTGCTGATTTTTGAATTTGGCTCATAAAAAAATCAAGGTCCGGGAGAGTTCCTCTGTGTAAAAAATTTATTGAAATGTTTGACCCGAATACCTGTACAACTACTATAATCAAAATGGTCGTACAAGTATACAGTTTAATTACCTTTAATTGATACCTTAAAATCGTAATTATTATCGTCACTTTGTCAGTCGTTACTCACTTTACATTAAATAAAAATCTTCCGACGAGAAAGCTATCATGTGTAATTGGTCTGTTACATTCAGGAGCGTTCTTGCTCTATCATTTTTTTAACAGTTGCCAATTCAATTGTTCATATCTGTGGGGTAACTTGATTTAAAGATCACTCTCATAGAGCGCAGGCAGCATTATTCATAACTGTTTTTCCAGTAAATTTTTTGTATTTATTTGACTTTAGGATTAATTGGGTACACTCCCCACTGAAAACAAGGGCGCAGGCAAAGAGATCATAAAGCGATACGAGTTTGAAACTTTAAAAAAGGCAACAAATCTGACAAATCCATATCGAATCGTACGTAGAAGACAATTACCTTCGTAAAAATGTGAGTTCTGTTCAAGCAATCATTTGGAGTAAAAATATCGAAATCCAATCTATAAAATGTTTAAATAAATAAATCTGATCGTGAAAGCCTTGCGTCCTTGGAACGTTTTTTTCTAAAATCGGATATTGTTTAAAAAAATGTGTCTTAAATAAATCTAATTTTGTAATAAACATTCTGATGACATTAACAATAATATTAGTTTTCATTTTTAAATTTTCATAAATCGATGAAATAAATAACATAACGAAGAATAATAAATATCACCATGAATAATTATGATATAATAAAAAAATTCCACACATTTATTTTCTCTTGTTTTCTAAGATTTCAATTTGTTTTATTTTACATTTTTTTAAATCTATTTTAAATACATTCTTCATCTAACGGTGTTTTTTAGTTATTTTAATTTCAGTATTTGTTATTCTTTACTTTGTGTGAGTAGTTTGTGTGTATTTTCCTTTCTTTCCGTCACTTCCTTCTTTTTTGTCTTTAATGTTTATTTTTTCTTGTTTACCATATAGGTTTTCTGTTCAATTTTACCAGAAAAACTGATCTTTTTAAACACAAGACTGAGTTTTGAACAGGCAAATCCGTTTCTAAACATCAGAGAAGCAAAGAGTTATAAAATCAATGACAGCACAGATGACAGATTAGGATGAAACCTGATCTGACCGTGT